>KN474603.1:2887-16299 GCA_000787095.1 Periophthalmodon schlosseri
TCATATCATTTGGGACTTCAGTGTCTTGCTTATAGGTAAAGATGATTTCTTTAAGAATATGGTAACACTTTATTTATTTAGACTACTTTTAATGCACTGTACCTGCTCCAGTATATGACCTGGTCCTGATCTACCCCTTACTACTTTGTAATTACATTGTATTATATGGTATAAGTAACATGTACTGTAAAGTAAAGTGTGACCCAGAATACATTTAAATGTCTTGATTATGAAAGCTATTTTTAGCTTCATTTCACCTGATTGTTCTCACAGTATGGCTAATACTACCACTATGGCACTGTTACAGTCTCTGCTTCTACCACTCTGTCAATGTAATACTTTGCCTGGGATCCAGAATACACACTTCTTCAATACTTGATGTGAGTCTGGTCACCTGTGAATCTCCCTGTTTTCAGATGGGCGTGGTTAACTGGTGGATTAGCCAATCAGGGACACGCATGGTCTATGCGACCATACCAAAAAGTAAAGGAAAAAAAAATATCACGGGGGACTGAAAAACATTGTGGATTTCTGCAAAATCAATGAGCGAAGCAGTAAACTCTCTAATCTGAGGTGAGATAAATTAGATTTTATTTGTAAATCACAGGTGACCAATGAACTCGTTTCACATGTGTCACTGAAAAAAGCTAATCTGATCATGTTTGACCGGAGACGCAACAGAGGATGTGACTGATATCAATCTGTTAAAAATACAGAGAAATATCATTCTGGATTTTCCAGGCCATCGTAAACTAGCATTATTAATTTAAATATACTTATTACTACTATTATACGTTTGTCTACCAGAGCAGCATCTCTCCATATGAGAGGCAAAATACACTACTCTAAAAATGTAATATCCAATATAAAATACACAAATATCCAATATATTAATTACTATTAATATATTAAATGCACTTTAAAGTAAATCTACTTCATATTCTCTAAATAAAAGTTTATTTGAAAATCAGTGTTTATTACAACTGAAGTCCCATCTATCTTTACTATTGTCCCTTACCAGTCACGTCTGCAGCCATCAGCCCCTCGGCCCTGATGACTTTCACCTGCACCACGCCGACGTCTTTCAGGTTGTGAAGCGATCTCCACAAGCTCTGAAACAGAGGTCACAGGTCAAAGAGCGTTGCAAATTAGCACAGAGCAGAAAGGCGGGTCAATAGGCTGACATTTTAGCGGCAGAGAAAAGGGTAGAATATGTCCTTTAACAGCACCTATTTGAAAATGTACAGCTGGCATTTACAGTCACGCGGAATCTAATTTCACTGAATAGCACAGATGGCTCCTTGAAATATATTGTGTAACTTTTTAATGAAATTGGACTTAAGTGATAAAGACGGTGTCAGGTGCAGCAGTAAATTGAGAAAGGTCAAATATAATACAATGTAAATGGAAGCAGAACAAATATGAATCACATTAGACAAGTTCAGCATCATGACTTTCAACTTTCAATTCAAGATTTCCAAAATTTTGTCGCAGTCGTGTTCCTCTTTTCTTAAAAAAAAAAACATTAATCTATCACTGCGATCAGTTCAAATTACTGAAGGCTTCAAGGGGACGTCTGTCTGTTCATTCTGGCACACACTGCATATCTTTACTCAAAGTGCTGGGTGCTGATTTTTTTATTTATTTATTTTTTAACCACAAAAATGGATTTCTTACAACTGTGTGCATCTGAAATTTTAATTATAAGATTATTATTGTCATAGAATATAATGATACAGAAGATGTATATGCTCAGGTATTCCATCTAGATAACTCTAAAATCTTGAAGTGCTTTTAGGTGAAAATTATAATTTTAATTTGCATTCATGTGATTATGAGTTGCCTGAAGCACGTTGATTGGTCTTAGATAACTGCGGGATATATTTCTAGATGCCAACACACTTTGTATACTGTTGTGTAGTGGGCTCAATATGAATACCATCTTAGCACATGTATAGGGAATTTAAATGAATTAGTATTTTCTAATTAACAATCACTATAATTAAATAAGCAGAAATAACCAAGGATCCTTATCGTATCTGAAGCTATAGAGTTGCTTCTTAGATTTGATCAAAAAAATGAGCTGCACAGAATAAAATAGCTTGGGTATAAACACTGAAATTAAGTAGCTGAAGTGTGCATGTGTCTAAAAACCACTTCACTTCAGTATATTTCTGTATTTTTTGGCAATAGCCCCTCCATCCCCACAGGAGTAATTATAATTTAAATTTGAGAGTCAGGGCCGGGCTACAGACTTAATTCATTATTACTAACTCTGTCAGAGTCTTGCCTGTTTCCAGCGATATCATTGTCCAAAAGCCTTCTAAAGCAGATGAGAAGGGAAGGAGAGAGAGAGGGAGAGAGGGAGAGAGGGAAGGAAGCCAAAAAGCAGAGAGGTAGAAAGTAATGCTCTAAACTGCTTGTGGGAAAGAGAGATAGAGGGGGAGGGGGAGAGAGACCGAGAGAGAGAGAGAAATAGGAAAATGCGAAGAGAGAGGTACAAGTGTGATCTTTTCTGTAGATTCAGCGGCGTCAGAGAGTCAGTGAAAGGCCAATAGATACAAGTGTTGCATGCTCTCTATAAAACAAGGAGGACTACAGCTATATCTTATATCAATATATATATCTTTGCTGAAAGAGGTCTAACTGTTCCAAACTGATCTGATGTGGCCCTGATGTCGCTTTACATGTGTCACAGTCAGGTTTGAAAAGAGCATATGCCTATAGTGGTGTTTCAGTGAATGTTTACAAATGTTTAAAACAATCCAGTTTGTAAGATCTCGGTAAATTTAATTCTTTACAACTGTCCTTACCTGAATACGGGTTTCAGTGTGATGAAAAAGTAGTACCGTTGCCATAGCGATTAACAGTTCATAACAAAATATTCGATCATGTGACTGGTGAAAAGTACACAAAACGGTGCCAATAAACAGGAAGCTGAAACCCATGAATGTGTTGTGTTAATATTTTGAGTTAGACTCAGACTTTCACTCTCACATTAACCATGCGAGATTCCACCTAAACTATTTCTCTAAACAATAACAATGGAGCAATATACTGAATTCACACGTTTAAAATTAATCTTGCAAACCCATCCTCCACCCGCACCTTCTTTTCATATCCTATCATACATATATATCCTATAGTCTCCCTAAGGGGGCATTTAATGTTCAGCCTCAACCGCCGATTAGCAAGACCCATCCTCCACGAGTTTAACAAAGTCCCAATCAGAATCACAGAAAGATAGAGGTAGAGAAGAGGTAGGAGACCAATCACCCGTTCCCTCAAGCAACTAGCAGGCCCAGTGCAAGGTAAAGACTGGAGCACATGAAAGGAAGGAGTGAAGAGCTGATGAGAGAAAGAGAGAAGAGAGGAGGAGAAGACGGACTTGGTGTTCACAAAATCCTCCCCCGTCCGGCGTGTGATTGACGTCCTGTCAGTGTGACGTCTGCCTCTCTGTCACATGCCACAGACACACACACACACACACATAAACGCACAAATGAATCAGCTCTGCCACGGGCTCATGACTAGCTGTCATTTTTGCATCGTGTCACCTTTCATCAGCACAGAAAAAAACATCACACTCGGACACACAGAGACAAACACATGGAATCTGCACAACAACCAATCAGATCAGAACATTTAACTAACTGCCTCAAACAACCAAACATAAACTTCCGCTAAATCACATTCAAATCATGAGATCAAGTGTCAAGAGTTTCTTTCTTCTGCTTCGTACTACTTCCTGTGTAAGTGGTGGTCGTGGGTGCATTCATTGTTCACTAGACTAAAACAATGCAGAGTAAGCATAGGTGTGTGGGCGATGAAGTGCCACCACTCCAGCAGAGGTCACTATGTCCTCCTCCGCTCATGTTCCCGTCTTAGGACCACCTCAGGTCCATTAAGAGGCATTAGTGTGTGTGCTCTTTGGCCATCATAATGCATAAATCTCCCTTTGCCGTGTTCCTCTGGCCCCCACTACTTCAGAGGAGCAGTAATTAGTGATGAAGGAAAGGTTACACTGGGCGCTAATAGATCCAAGACAGTCGCCAAGTGAGTGGACTGCACACTATTGCCTCCTACTGCAAGAGGAGCTAAAAAAAAAAAATAATAATAGTAGTAACAAACATTTATATGTTCACTCAGATTGATCCCACTGGGAACATATTGAAAGAGCTGTAGTAACCTAATTGAGAATAAGATTCATTTAAATAATCATGTGCAATGGGATAATTAGTTTTACTTCACCAGGCAAAATTCTGTGGACCTGGGGATAGACCAAGAATATTATTGGTTACATGATTTTAAAGAAAAAAGAAAAGAAAATTTGTTTCTGACCCCTTTAGCACAAAATATTGAGCATGACCTGAACAACTTCTCCCACCTAAGCTGGGACTGGCTTACCAGTTGAAATTGATAAAGACTTATATATATATATATTTTTTTTAATAATGACGACACAGCCATCATTTTAGTGCTACCCTTTTCATCCTAATTGTATGAAAGAGCTACAAGAGGAAGTGTTATTGGCTGTCAACCACAGAAGTGGTTTCTTTGTGTAAAGGTTAGTTGCACAGCTGACTTTTAAGTGATGGCTTGTATCAGTCAAATGTGCTTATTTGCTTAGAACTCTCACACTATTATGTTCTAAAAGAGCCACTTGGAGTTATCAGTGCTCTATAAAGGTTCATCTTTAATAAATTCTTCACCTGACGGTGGGCAAATGTACTATTTTAATCTGTAGAACCATTCAAATTATACCCTTGCTTTGCCCCTTCATCTGCAACCCCCACCTCCCTCTAAAGTCTATCGCGCTCAACGAGGGCCACAGTGTTGACAGACAAAGAGCCCGGGCGTCCAGAAGAGTGGCACAGAAATGGGCTGTGCAGGTAGTCGAAGGAAAGGAAAATGTCTTGCCTTTAGCCGAGCAGAAAAACGGGGTCTGTGCGAGTTGTGAGAGAGGTGAAATAGCTTTTTCTTTTCATTTTACACGCCTTCCCTTCCTGCTTCAACCCTCACCCCTTACCTCTCGGCCTCTATTACACACACACTGGCGCACACACATGCACACTTGTGCATAGACACACACACACACACCACAGAGCTCCTCTTCTGTCGATTATTGAAGCACGTCTGTGTCAGTCCTAGAGCTCCCCCTTCTGATGATGACTAGTTTCTGCAGTGTGAGATTTTGGTTGACCATATGCGGGTGGCCATTAGGGCAGAGTAAGGGTGCAATGGGTTTAAAATGGTCTTCATGAGTAAATTAATCGTAGAATCATCAAATTCACTGTTTGTTAATAGTAATTTTCAATTGCTTTCAAGATACATTACTTAGTTCATTTGTAAAATATCTATTAAATAGCAAAGCAATACCTTCAAATGGGCGAGATAAGACTTCGACAGTGCTTATGAAAATGCTAATACTGTTTGAAGAATATTATGATTACAAAGACAGAGACATTGTGAGGAGAGAAGGGCCAGAGGATTCTCAGTGTCTCTTGTATAACTTTCTCTCCGCAACAAAACTCACATCAATGACAAGTCACAAGTCAAGACATTTACCACCTGAATGAAAAAGTCCACATGCATTAATCATAGATGTGCAACACACCGCAGGCTGCTGATGCAAATACTGCACAATACTGCGGCTGATAATCACAGCAACACAAACAAACAGAGCACAGCATGAAAGCTTTCCAAACTCCTCTGCCTCAAACAAGTCTTCATCTAACCTACTCTACTCTTAAATGATCTCTTATTGAGCTTATTCAAGTTTACTACAATTTATTTTGAGTGGAGTGGACAGTGTGCACCAATTTAAAACATGTAGTATTTAAATTACTCTTGATAAAAAAGTTTAAAATAACAAATGCAGTACAATAGGAGTATAAGGATATGATCAAATCATTTCTGACACAATTATTACCATCACTTTCTAAACAGTACTAACCCAAATAAGTGAAAACATAGTAAAACTTGACAGTTGACAGTGGATTATATTCCTTTGTCACTCTCCAATTTAAGTGCATTGTCTATAGTCTAAAATGGAGCTTACATATCTCTGCATGATCTGGTGCCTCTCATTAGGGTCGTCCAGCATGTTGATGGACAGGTCAGAGATGGACACTGCAGCTGAAGCTGTGAGTGTGACCAGCAGCACCAACACACCTTCACCTTCCTCCAGGGGGAGCTCTAACTTATGTGTGTGTTCTTTACTCAGGAGCGATAGGTCAACAGTACACCTAGAAAGTCAAAAAAGGACAATTAAAACATAAAATTAAACATGTGATGCGCCAGTAGCAGAAACTGACTTTGTTGTGCAGACTCTAGACCAATGGTGGAAGAAGTACTCAATTTAGTTACTTAAGTACAAATACAGATACTGGAGCAAAAAAGTATTCAAGTAAAAGTAAAAAGTAGCCGTTTGAAAATATACTTTAAGGGTAAAAAGGAAAACTATTTTGCGCATATTTTGAGGTCTTATAAGGCTTCAAATTTAGTGATTTTGATAAATTTGTGCTGAATTGTTCTCAATAGAAAAAAACTGAATCAATCTTTTTTTTCTTTAGCTTTTTTTCTTTGTTTTGTTTTGTTTTCAGGTCTCAAACAGTAATGAAAAATACCTTTCATTCAAAAATGTAGTGGAGTAGAAAGTACAGATACTTGCTCTTAAAGGTAATGCAGTAAAAAGTAAAAAGTATCCACTTTAAAATGTATTTAAGTAAAGTACAGATTCAGATTACATTCCACCACTGCCCTAGACATGCACAGAGGGTCTACTTTGTGGTCAGGACTGCCCTTTAAAAAGAGATTCACAATTACAGTGGGATTTCCCTGGATAACTTAAGATCAAGTAAATAAGTTATAAGCAGAAGTTTATTCAGGGTTAAATTTGCTTGATCATAGTATTTTTCTGGAGATCTAGTGGGGAATTCCTGGTCTAAAAAGCTTTGTGAATGAGTGACAAATAGGTACATGTGACTATAATACGTTTTATTAACAGGTTTGGCACACTTTACCTTCCCATGAAGTCGTCTTTTTTGCCTGCATCTTTATCCCACACCGTTATATCCACATAGCCTCCTTGTTCTTGATAGAGGTGGAAATCAAACTGCTCTCTCCACTGTGGGTTTAAGGTTTTGGGCATTGTCTGAAATTACAGGTTATTACTTTAGCAGCACTGCAAACTACATGAAATTAACAGTTTGCGTTCATTTGATGATGTCGTAATTTCACATGGAGGGCATGGGTTTCAGCTTCTTGTTTACAGACACCATTTTGAGGACTTGTGATCAATCAAAAGATATAATATTTTGTTTTGGGACTCTGGGAAATTCATTGCTTTCACCGTAGTTTGCGCAGACAAAGAGGATGTTGAATTTTGTACCAATGTTTATTCATGTGGATAGGCCCAGTAATTACAGTGATATAAACTATATCTGAAAACTGATCAATTATATGGTGGAATTTGCTGTTTAACTGTCACATAGCAGATTTGTTGACCTGGTTTATAGTTAATATCTCAAATTACAGGGTGTCTGGGCCTATCCACATGAAACAAAAAATGGTATCAACATATTCTCTGTCAGCATAAATACATAAAAATGAAATTGATTTTTCACAATAGCTACAGAAAGTGGTGCCAATATTCAACTCCAAACATGGTATTATTGTTAAAAGCACTTAAAGCCACGAAATTAATATGTCAAGTTCAAACAAATAATGATAAGGTTCAACTTTTGTGAATTATAGGTTTGGAAATTTCTTTCAAAATCAGTAAACCTGCCACGGAGCTACACAGACCCCCGCCCTCCGTCTGAAATTACGACATCAGCAAATTCTGAACATGAACCTATTGGATAATAACCACCTTGCTTTTGTATTTCTGGTGGCCCATCCTGAACTTGACGTAGGGGTCGCTGAGGCCGTTGGCGTCCATGGGCTGGAGGTCACGCCCCTCGATCAGACTGATGCTGACGATGCCTCTCCACAGCTGGGCTTTTCTGTGCACATCTGACAGACGCATGCTCTGATACTGCAGCAGCACCAAAACACACACATATACAGGCATTAGTCCAGCAATACACAAAGAGTAATATATGAGAAAACAAACATAGGGGTGGGCGATGTAGACAAAAATGAATTTCAATATTTTTTATTAGGAATGTGCTAAAATGTGCCCGTAAACGTCTCAGTTAAGGTTCGGGTAGCATAACATTAACCACAAAAAGGGCAGAAATAACACTTTATACCACAAACTAGACCATTCTGTTCATTTTATTTTTAATTAGCTCCTTTTGCCGTCATTTGTAATAGTTTTCCTTAAAGACAATAAACTCAATATTCTAATTTTGCATATCTCTAGAACAACAATTGCATTATTATCCATTTTTCAATATATCTCCCACCTCTAACACACACACAAGGTAAAACACAGGTGGAAACAGACAAAATTATAAACATGACACATTTTTTTAACGGTAATTATTAATAAAAACACATAAATGTACATGTTGCACAGTTTGGTCAAGCTCAAAACTTTGTGTACAGGCAAAATACTTTTCTGTTTGTTTCTTCTTTGAGAGTTCTTCACCACAGCTACTTAAGTAGCATGAGTTTAATACAAAATTTTCGCTGGGCAATGTTGGAGAAAATATCTTGATATCTTTTGAGATTATTCTGATGACAATATAGAGAATGAATGTTTGCAATCTATTCAAAATGTGCTCAAATGTGTGACCTTAATGTCAAAGTTGGGAAACTAAAAGGGACTGCAAAATCATCAACAAGAAACACCACTTTTTTAGAGGTGGGGAAATGATGCAAATATTGATTAAGTGGAAATTATTGTATTAAAAATTGAATAAATAAATAATAAAAAAAACTATTTATTTATTCAATATTCAATGTTTGATACAACAATTTCCATTTAATCAATATTTTCATAATTTTCCCATATCTAAATAAAATGCCAAAATGAAATATATTATTATTTAATGGTACAAATGGTTTTACCGCATTACTTATACACTGCAACAAAAAAATGCTTTTGATTCAGCTCAATCACTTCCACATTGACAATATTGCAAATTCACATAGATTTTATTTCTATTTTAAGTACAGCTTATCCCTACAGCTTTCCTGGCACTTACAGGCCTATTTAACCTCCCTTTGAATCATGTCAGTATCTTTCTCTAAAACAAAGAGCTGGGTATTTATTTGTCAAACTGATACAACCCGCTCTCATGATTCCTCTCTCCTTCCCTCTCCTCCTTCCTCGTTAGGAGAGAATTTATTAGCATAGCTTTTGTTTTGCGGGTGAATTTCATTAAACTCTGAACAAACCCTGCCACACAAGCGCTAGGCCTTTGATCTGGAGGACGGAGCATCTTAATTTCCATCCTCGAGACATTAAACAATAGCTTCGTGCAGTACAGCCAACTCCCCCTATACAAACTGCCATATCTTCAACTCTCGCTAACCCACTGTATGCTAATCATGAGGTCATTCTTGTGTCCTCTGATACTTGGTCCTAATTGTTGCCTTGTTTTGAAGCTCCATATTTGTTTTGCAGAAAAAAACATAGGCTATTTGGATTCCGATTGTGCATCTTTCTGCCAAAGCACAGCGGGAGAGCAATCATGCAGCGAGATTTTTGGAGCCTCAAAGTCTCATAACAGACCATAAGATTCAATTTTAAACTAATGTGGCCTTGAGGATGGGTCAACATTGTCAGCGATTTGGCAAAATAATGGCTGCACTAAAATAAACCGATACAGAGAGCAAAGAGAGACCTTATAATTATTACTTGCAGCATCTTGTTCAACAGATGCTTCATTAAAAAGTGGTTGTTTAAAAATAGCGTAGAGTGTATGTATGAGTCAGGAGGCAGGAGCAGAGCTTTTTGGTGGGCTTACACAGTAGTAGTTTGTTAGTGTTTGAGCTAATTCCCGAGTCACAGGCGGGGTGGCCCAGTTAGGGAGGCTTCAAAGACTCGGATTTGGGAAGCGCACTACAGCAGGACGTCTGCCCAGTCAGAACCGAGCGAGTGCTTTAAATGTAGAGCACAGTCTCCTGGTGCATTTCAACTGTAGGCTGATGCTAAAAGAACTCCTTTTATAGACTGTACAAATCCAACAGCAGCATAAAGGTGCACTATGGAACTTTTGTGGTAGGGGGTACGTCACTTGCCACATGTTATTGCTTTGATTAGAGTGTTCCACAGTATGGCATTAAAAGTATGTATCTACATGGAGACGAAAAGGTGACTGCTACCAGGACATGTTACAGATCTGTAGAGAGGAGATCCGGCTCACAGTAATAATGCATGTTTTGTTAAGGTTTTAATCAATTAAACCAGATAAGTTTTATGCTATACTGTGGAACATTTCAGGCAAAGTAATAACATCACCATGGAGACGAGCAGCGAGCAGACCCCCCACCAGAAATAGTTACATAGTGCACCTTTAAGTAAGAAAAAAGTTTATAGGCAATTCTTTGTCACATGCGAATTGCATGCTTTTCTAATTGATAAGCCCATACAATCACAAAACCTGCAAGGCTGCACAAAATAATGGAAAATTAAAAAAAGACGACATATGTGGCAATCAGAAACATGATGTAACATCAGGCTTAAAACATCTGCTAAGGCTGATTGGAATAGAACAACATTAAAATCAATCCATCTAAATCTAAAATGTTTACACACACAAGGTGCTACACACTGCATTTATATAAACAGGGAGGCTTACCAGGCATTAACCAACTTTTGATAAGTTAGTAAATGCTTCATAAGAAATTGTGCTTTACAGACAAAGATGAATGATACACGGTGTTATATTGCAGCTGTAAATGTTATCACCAGAGAGAGAAGTTTACAATGCAACCACATGGAGGGGAAATGACAGTGACAAAGGAGACTTCATCCATGAGTGGGACCAGACACCAGTGCAGAGTGCAGAACAGGGGGATGCAGAGCAGTCAAGTTACTAGTTTGAGGGGGTTTCATGCTGGTTTAGTTTACCTTACTGGTTCGTTTCCAGTTCCTTCTCAAAAGCAAGGTCTGTAAATGAGACAAAGCGGTTACAGTGCACCCCCTAGTGTCTCAAGAGTGCAGGATCAGGGGTTAGAGGGCACAAGCCTACTGTGGGAGGGGTTAATTCGAAGCGCTCTTGTCAGTCATGCAAAGTAAGGCAATACTTGGAAAATATGCAAAACATGAGAATCATGAAGGCTATGTGTAAATGTTACCATGCAATTTTGAGCTTATGTTTATGCATTTTAAAACAAACTGAATTAAACTTAATGAAACAAGAGCATGATCCAGTAATCCCAAAAATTGTAACTTTTGCCAGTTCCAACCAAGTAACCAGTTCCATATTTCATCAACAGATGGCAGAAAAGCGCATCTTCCATGCACTATTCTAACCTTGTACTCATTTTCCTCACAGTTAGCAAAATCAAAAAAGATGCTTAACCTACATAGAGTTTATTTGTTCTGTCAAACATGGACTCTGTGAACTGCAGCACTAAATAAGCAGCAAAATTAAGACATCAGATCAAACAGAATAAAATATTTCCCCCATGACACTGCCTTGTTCCGGATCAACATGCAGGGGTCCAATTAACCAAACAAATAATTGAACAGAAATAAATGCAACTCTCAAACACTGAGCATGTCCACAGAGGAACCAGCCAATGTAATTAGGAAGAAGAATCTAGTGCTCTTTGAACATGGAACTTTTCCACCAAACATATTAATTACACTTGTGTTTATGCATAAGGATCTGCCGGGTTGAAGAGTTTCTAGTGGAAGTGAAAGAGGAAGAAATACAGCCTGTGTTTGTAATGTGCAGTGACAAGGTCCAAATAACTGAGATACACTTCAGATGAACCCAGCTCACAACTGAACAGAGGTGGGTAGAGTAGTCAAAGTTAAACTTAAAGAGGGGTATTATGCAAAATGGACTTTTTGGAGACTTCTACCATGTTATAACGTTGTTCCCTCATCAAAAACATGACTCATCCATGCATCTTTGAGTAATAGCAATCTAGTAGCAATCTCTCCCATGCCCATCTCGACCCCCTTATGTCGGATCTATACTAACGGTACGTACTTTTAGCGGGTCACTTGCAGATTACCTGTTACACCAACTATGACAACTGCGGTGGGTATTTGATCAAAGCAATGTGGTTTTAAGTGGGTTCACGCAATAAAACATATACAAAAATAGACTTCTTGCGGATTCTTTCCCCAGAACCGTGCCTCAGCCGGATCCGCGCTCCGCCGAGGTCTTGCGGGACCCACGCAAGTCCCGAACCGCACCGCACTTGCAGTCAGTGTACAGCCAAGATTCTGTGCAATGCTCAGCCCACAAGCCTATGTCACCCATGCTCCCACATGACAATTCTCCATAAATATACAAAACTTCTCAAACCTGATGCGATGTGCAGTAGTTTCATTAGCGGGATGCACGCTGATTGTGTTGTGTTAGCGCTCTGAAGGGGGAGTGACTTAGCGCGGGGAGCAAAGGGAGGGGGGACTCAGAGCATCAAAAAACGAAAGTGAAACTTATAAAACATGTTAATACGTTGTTTGCGGTGAATATAGCATATCGCACAATAAAAGGTAACATTGTGATTTAAATGTGTTATGTTTTAGCAGTTACTACCCCATAGAAATAAAATAAATATCTGAGGAATCTACTTTTTACGTAAGAATAATTTTGAGTAATTTTCTGGATGTAGCATTACATTTATAATTTGAAGTTAATGTAATTGGAAGGACAAAACATAAAATGGTGGACAAACTCTGGTATTTTCAAAGGCTAGACCAAAAAAGAAACTACATCATATCTGAAGGAGCGGTGCATGAAACACAAATGTTCAAATGATTTAATACTGTCGACATTGCTTTGTCACTTGTCACAGACTTACTCACAGTGAGAAGGGTAACCAAAACTTTTACTCTAGTAAGAATACTGTTACACTGTCACATAAATTACCCAAGTAGGAGTAAAATTTTTCTTAAAACTTTTTAAAAAGTTACTCAAGTAAATGCAACTGAGTAAATGATTACTACCCACCTCTGCAACTGAAATTATGTTAGGGATTCTGGCTAAAACAGAGCCACATTTGTCTATTTGGAGGTAGATTTACAAAAATGAACTGTGCAAAAATGGTGATTTTTTTTCCTTACAGCGTCTCTCATGTCGCCCTCCTTTGGCGACAGTGTGACCGCCAGTTCCAAACTTCCAAGATTATGTTCTGGATACTGTGGATCCTTTAGGTCCAGCGTCACGTCCAGTGTCCTACAAAAATATAACAAAGTGAAAGATGATGTGTCACAATCAGACCTTATGTAATAGTGAACTTTGTGAAAGAAGGTTTTGTATCATATATACATC
>JACM01063337.1:0-20442 GCA_000787095.1 Periophthalmodon schlosseri
CATCTAAAATGACTTAATAAAAGAACTGACAGCACAGGCTTCTGCGTTAGAAAACTGCTGTAAAAATATTTTATTTTTTACAAGGCAATCTCCAAAGATCTGATCTGCAACTTGGTCTTGTGTTTGTCTTCACTGAAATAAATATGTTTAATGTCATACTGTGGAACAAAGTATCTCCATGGATACAATCAGGTGGACATGCTGACAGTTACATATTGCATCTTTGAGTCTTTTTTTTTTTAATCTCATAACAAAAATAAAATTCAAAAGTAACAGGCATTTTCATTTTTATCAGTTGGTAAATGGTCACAGTTTTATATAGCTCTTTTCCACCTTCAAGGCACTCAAAGCACTTTGGGTCTGACCGCTCAACTAATGACGGTTATGTTGAGAGCAGGATTCAAACCGCCAACCTTCAGATCAGTGGACAAACACTCTACCAAGTCATTGTGTTTATAATATCATTATACTAAAGGAAACTGGTTGGTACTTGATACTGATTTTGATACCACAATGAAGAATAGAATGCAGTTACACAAACACTAGAGATGGAATACTAACTAAGTCATTCATAAAACCAGGCTGGGTTAAATGAAACAGCGTCAGATTTCGTCCCATGTCTTTGGCACATGGTCCGTGTGGATCGAGCCTACAGCAGGTGCTCTGATTGGACTAATGAGAGTTTGAAGGAGGAAATGAGCGCTTGAATGGGCTGTGTGACTTCAGAGGGGGGCGAGAGAGGGACTTAATCAGATATAATCACAATAAGCATAATTACCACTTTTATCTGCAGCATGGAAACCAAGCATATTATATGGTTCATAATGAGCACTGACCCAATTAAAGGGCCACTGAATGAGGTTAAAATTGGACTGAATTAAACGTAAGTAATTTTTCTTTCAAATTGTATTTTCTCTTTTCCCTCTTTTTCACATATATAATGACATTATCATTGGTCGCAGGTCAGGGATTTTGTGTAACCCATTAGACTAAGCAGTTTTTGTTAATGTTTGTTGTTGAATAAGTATATATGTTTGAAAATTTGAATTACGTAACGGGCCCATATTACACTATTTTCGGATCGCATCAAAAACATACCTATTTTTCTTCATTCACACATGTTTAACACACAAATCCTGCATTTTAGTTAATTAGTGATTCTATCAAACTGAAAACACTCTGTTCCACCTTGTGATATCATGTCGTAATACAGGAAGTGCTCCACCGTGTTTTTAAACTCCATACACCTTCACTAGAATCATTTGGATGATTTCAGCCCTGGACTTACCAAACTGTACTGAACTAAAGATAAAAAGTACATGCGAACTTGAAAACTACCGTTCCATGACATCACAAGGTGGAACAGAGCATTTTGAGCTTTGGAGATTTAGACAGATAATAATAAAGGGTTACTCCATGGAGATGAGCAGAATGACACCACCAAGCCAAGTCACAAGTCAGATCTGAGGAGAACTAAACCCCCCTCACAGTAAGAACACATCCTTTTCCATGTATTTTGTAGTCAGTAAAACTCCTGTAGTTGAATAACTGCGAGAGATATGTTTAAAGCCACACTGTGCACCATTCCAGGCAAAGCAATAACATCTCCAGAGAAACAAGTGGATGCCAGACGCCTAACCAGAAGAGTTACATAGTGCATCTTTAAAACCATGTAATACAAGTAGTTGTTGTGATGTCCTATTTTTATACATTCAAAACACCTGCAGAGTAAAAAAAAGTAACGTCTTCCAGTGATTAGCTCGGTTAGCATCACAGTGAAAGCAACTTGAACTTGGAAATTATAGGAGAAATTATAAGAGGGAATTGAACTCGGGATCTGCATTTGTGCCGTGCTACTTTGTCTTGAGGACAGCTATGTCCTGGTCGGCTGATTTAAACAGGTTTAGGCATTGCAGTCCAACTTCTTCAGGACAGTATCACAGGTGTGTGAGAGAAAAACCCTCATTTCGGTTTAAAGTCCCGTGGGCATGTTTCCATATTTCACTTGCCTCCTTGATCCAGCAAAGATGTTTGTTGTCCTCTGTCTCAGTGATGTTTGCTCCGTCCCAGTCCGATTTGAGTAGCTCTTGTTCGGCTTTGTGTTTTATTGTGTTTTATAAATAAGTGGGTAGTAGTTACATAGTACATCTTTAAAACCATGTGATACAAATAGTAGATGTGATGTCCTAATTTTTTGCATTCAAAACACCTGCAGAGTAAAAAAAAAAAAAAGTATCTTCTTCCAGTGTTTAGCTTGAAAGTTGGTTAGCAATTTGAACTAGGAAATGATCAGAGGTAATTGAACTTGGGATCTGCATTTCATCCGTGCTACTTTGTCCTGAGGCGACCCCAAATAAGCAGATGAAAGATGTTGTGTCATTTAACATATTCATACAATATTTACAAAAGAACATTTCTAATTGAGGTGTTTCATGATAATTGCCATGACAACGGTTCCAACTTTTCATCTCTGAAACCCATAGATAGCAAATTTCAACAGGAGAGCCGTATCAATAGAAAAGCTATAACCAGGCACGATACACAGCGCCTCCACGTTGTTGCTCTAATAAGCACCTCCACCTCCTTTGTCTGAGCTCTTATTGCCATCTGTTCATTTGAGCTGCAAGAAAACAACCTCTGCGCTCGCAAAATGAAGAAAAAGAAACCTAGCGCAGGTGGAATCAGCTCCCATCCCTCTATATCTGACAGTGAAAAGCGAAGTAATTACAAAAAAATACACATAAACACCATCTTTCATTCTCTACCCGCACTCACCCCCAACTCAATCACCTGGCATGTTTTTGTCCATTTGATTTTGTCCTTTTCATGCACCATAATGGACCCATACCCTCACTAGAGCCTCATCCCAGCCTCCTATTCACTTCCATTATATTGGTCTTTGTCTGTCTTTCTCTCCAGCCTTCTTCTCCTTCCTCCTCCTATCTGCACCAATCTTATTACGAAGAAAGGGGCTCCCATGCTGCGATCCCCGGCTAGGCTGCAATGGTTGTGGCCTATAGCCGATGGGGGATTGCAAATGTAGGATAGATGAAATATTAGCTTGGCTACAGCAGGGAGGGTGTAAATCAGTAGGTTATGAAGGATGGCTGACTGAGCAGCTCCATCCAAGGCACAGGCGGAGATGAATCAGACTGGTAAAGGGTTGGTAATATCGGTTTATACAATGGACAAAGGAGGGAGGGGGATTGGGTCTGAATAATATATTGCAATAGAAGTGTGACAAAATATTAAAATATTGTGATTCTTACTCTGTGATGTTGTCTGAAATAAAAATCAAAAAATGGCAAATTTTCAGTTTAAAATAAATAGTATTAGTAGATGTGCTACCTGTTTGGGAAATACATTTATTTGTTTCATTAAAAATAAAAAAATGTCAAAAGCAATATGTTAAAATTGCAATACTGTCAATATAAAAGTATAATTATTTTATTGGTCATATAGCATATTGCATAATTTTGTTTTAATAGATTTTTTTTCCAGACCAAGATTTAGTTTGTTTTCATACCTGACAGTTTAAACTGCTCACTAGCGCCTCAGAGTGGTCATGTGATGTTGCTGTGATTGGTCAGCTGATTTAAACAGGTTTTGGCGCCGTCTTCCTACCGGTGGAGGCAGGACGACGGCGCCATCGTCAGCTGATTTAAACAAGTTTTGGTGCTGTCTTCCTACCGGTGGAGACAGGACTACATCTGCAGTCCGACATCTTCAGGACAGTATCCCAGGTGTGTGAGAGTAAAAAGGCCCCTCGTCCCGGTTTAAAGTCTCATGGGCACATTTCTGTATTTCAACTGCCTCCTTAATCCAGCAACGATGTTTGTTGTCCTCTGTCCCAATGATGTTTGCTCCGCCCCAGTTCATAATGTGGTTCTCTCTTTTGCAGTGGTCAGAAATGGCCAATTTGAGTAGCTCCTATTCTGCTTTGTGTTTTGTTGTTGTTCCTTCTCACAGTCTGTCTTTTATGTTCCTTTTTTTCATGTACTGAAAGCCCTCCCTGTTTCCCCAATGTATTTTTTATTGCAAGACATGCAGGGTATTTCGTGCATGACATTGTTCCAGATCCGTTTTATCTTTTGGGTGGAGGAGTAGTTGCCTGATTTTTCTGTACATTTTACTGGTGTGTTTATATTGTGTTTTTTCATTGCCCTCTGCAAAGGGGGCCTCTTTACTTTTACACACCTGGGATACTGTCCTGAAGAAGTCAGGCTGCAGATGGCGCTGTCATCCTGCCTCCAACAATAGGAAGACAGCGCCAAAACATGTTTAAATCGACTGACTGGACACGTCACAGCAACATCACGTGACCACTCTGAGGAAGAGCGCTAGTGAGTAGTCGAAACTGTCAGGTATGAAAACAAACTAAACCTTGGTCTGGAAAAAATTATCAGAAGACCAGATGAACCTCATTGGACTATATTGCATTATTATTCAGCACATTGTTGCTTTTAAAATCCCTGAAGATAAAATAATGATTTGGAAATTTTAGAATGTAAGATTTAATTTAGGGAGCGTGGTTAGCAATACCATAACAATGTTACCAAAAGTACACACTACTTTCTTTACTATTTAGTACATTACAGTATAACTGGTGTTGTCAGATTTATTGACCTTATGCCATATTGTGTTGGTAGGCCTATTCAATCCAAAATAGTGGTGGCATTTAAGGACAAGCAATAATGTGTCCTACCACAACTATGCAGATGACACTCAGATCTATGTCTCACTGGCAGCGAGTGAATATGGACCAGTGGATTCACTCTGCCACTGCATCCAACAGATCAGTGTGTGGATGCAAAACCACTTTCTCCAGCTAAACTCAGACAAGACTGAAGTCATAGTCTTTGGCCCAGAGAAACATAGAGAAAGTGTCAGCAGTCACCTCCCGTCTCTCTCTCTCTAAAACTATCAAATCAGGCTAGAAATCTAGGGGTAATAATGGACTCAGACTTGAACTTTAACAGCCACATCAAATCAATAACATCTGCAGCTTTCAACCATCTAAAAAACATTGCAAAAATCAAAGAGACTTGGAGAGACTTATCCATGCATTTGTCTCCAGTAGGTTAGACTACTGTAATCGCCTGCTCACTGGACTCTCCAAACGAGTGGTAAGACAGCTACAGTACATCCAGAACGCTGCTGCTCGGGCCTGACAAGAACCAGGAAGTACGAGCACATACAGTAACTCCTGTGCTCAGGTCTCTGCACTGGTTCCTGTGGCTCAGAAAATAGACTTTAAAGCAGCTTTGCCTGAGTCTTTCCATGGCCTAACACCAAAGTACATCTCTAACATGTTAGTGCCATATGAACCATCTCTCACTCTGAGGACCTCAGGGACCGGTGCCCAGAGACAGGACTAAACATGGAGAATCAGCATTTCAGTTTTATGCAGCTAAAACCTGGAACATTCTTCCTGAAGATGTGAGAGGCCACTACTTTGATAGTGTTCAAGTTCAGGCTCAAAACGGTTCTGTTTAGCTGTGAATATGACTGAAAGGTTTTTATTCTACACTCTTCTCTTTTGATGTTAATTTTATGATGATTATTTATGTTTTGAGTTGTTGTATTGTGATTTTAATGTCTTTCTAATTCTGTAAAGCACTTTGCATTACTTTGGGTACGAACTGTGCTATACAAATAAACTTGCCTTGCCTAAATCCTTCTTTAAGAAGGTGGAAGGTAGAATAAGTCTTATATTTCTATGTGAAACTGTTATCCATTGATTAAATAGTTGCTTTACTAAAATATCCCAGTCTATGTACTGTAGACTTTATTCACATTTCAGAAGTACCTGAGCTCTGCCTCAATCCGAATAAAATGTCATAGCGCCAAAATACTGTTGACTGCAGCGCTCCAAATGTCACGGGATATTTCAGTTCATATTGGTTCTTTGTGAATCGAGGTAAACATCATAAATACTTTTTAATAATAAGCCTGTGGATCTATAGCTCTTTGGGCAATTCACAAACTCACAGGCACATGTAATTATTGATTGCTTAGAAATGTCAAGAAAAGGCTGTTATGATTAAAACAAATAGTTAACCAAAATACACCCTGGCAAATATCAAAATTTCTACTTGCATACAAATTAGCTCCATAGGTTATACCCACTGTTACAATTACATCTAATGTTCTTCTGATTCTGTAATAACGCTGTAGTATACATTTTGTGCCTTTCAACATAATAAATGTACTTTCGTTGACAAAACTGTAGAAATGTTTTATTCGTTTTATATGACATGCCACTTTCTTTTCTCCATAGAGATGTCATTGCTTTAGCTAGAATTTTCCACAGCATGGCATTAAGCTTATGTATCTCCACACACAACAAGAAGGCGGCGCCACAAGGCCAAGTTACATGTTGGATCTGTGGAGCAATGGACCACTTACACTACACTTACAGTACGAATGGATGTTTTTACTTTTGATTGTGAAAAACACCCATAATGAAATCAATGCTAAACAGATCTATTTAATGCCTCTCGCCAGATTAATATGTGGAGCCTCTGAACTGAGTTCTGCACATCAATCTGGGATGGCTCTCGCTGAAAGCAACTGGAACCAGTGATCGGAGCATTCAAACAAATACTTCACGCTGATTGGTTGAAGTTGTCTGTATTTGTTTTTCACTAACGAAATTGTCTGTATTTATAAAATAGTCTGAAGTACATCTGTCGGCATCTCCATGTTGGTTTTGGTTTGTTCGGTGCTGGCTTCCACACATACCACAGTACTGACCTGTGACTGGTCAGTTAGGATGGATTCTCAAGAGTTTGTGAACTCACAAAAATTGTGAAAATTTGTCTTGCTGGCAAGGCTAATACTGTGGAACATTCCTGGCAAAGCATAAACATCTCCATGGAGACAAGCACGCAGAGTGAGTCCAACACATGTCCTAATTATAAAAGGCCAGTATCTTTGCTGCTCCATTGGGCACAGTTACAATCCCCAGTAGATTAGTTATAGTGTCTTTTTGCACTGAAGGCTGCTGTCTACTCATGTCTTCAATGCAAAATCAATTAAATAGCACAATATAAGAACATTAACGTTTAAAATGGCCGATAACTCAGCTCTTTCATGTTTCATCTGTCTGTTTTCATCCATTCATCATTTCTTACACACTTCCTAGTCCCTGTAGCGCTCGGTGGCATGTTGAGTTTTCACAGGAATTTGAGCATGAATCTTTAATTAGCAACAGCTGCTAGTCTTGTGTGTATGTGTTAGCGTTTAGCGTGTGTGCATGCTAACGATTCTCTTTGGGCTAGCTGTCACCTCAATCACGGTTTCACACACAAAACAAGCTGCTAAGAACAGTTAGCGGAACAATGAACGCACACTCAGACATGTATGAGACGCAGCCACTGCACAGCAGAGAACATATAGAGACAATTCATTCAAGATTTAAATGAGCTTAGTTTTTACAAATGGCAAACAAAGCAACATGATACAAAAAAACATAATACGATATTGAAATATAGAAATATATTTTTAAGGTCAGGTAAGGTTTCAGGGGTAAGAAGTTGGTTTGGCAATAGTAGCTGTCACTGTAGTAGTAGTAGTAGTAGTAGTAGTAGTGGTGGTGGTAGTGTAGTGGTGGTACTGTCAGTTGTTGCATTTTTTAGTAACAAGAAGCCACCTTTTAAATTAGTCTGAGAACTATTACTACTACCATTACTACTACTACTACTACTACTATCACTACTACTACTACTACTACTACAACAACTACTATTGGTCACAGATCAGCTTGGGCCCACAACACAATTATCCTAGTATGTATGTATGTATGTATTTATGTATAATTTTCCATTGTGTGGTCAAAAAATCAATACATTAATTTCTGATAACTTGGCCTTATTTGCACTTATCTTTTCTGCTCTCCTCTCCCTCCCTCTCTCTGTCTTTCTCTCTCGCCATTTGTCCTCATTTACTCATCTGTTACTTCTGAATTATGTATTATTTCCTTTCCTGGAGTGAGAGAGTGGTGCTGGGGGCGATCTTTCCCACTTAACGATCATTAGTTGCGTCTTTGCACCAATTAGAGCTTGACAGCAAACCAGGTCCTCCCTTCTGCTTATTCTAACTCACTGCACATCCTTGAAAAACAATATCAATATCAAGAAACTCATCATATTCTGGACAGTATAAGCCCTATTCCTATATGTAATGTCACCTTTATATTGGCTGGCTCACACTTCTCCTTTTGGATGTTATGAGGGCAGCGCAAGAGACCAAAATAACTGGTGACTATGACAGTGCAGACAATAGCACCTTATAGCAATATCTCTCTACTCAAATAACCATAGCCTATATATATAAATGGACGTAGCTAACCTGCTAGCTGCGTTCCAAATAGGATTTTTTTTTTGTATTGAAAAACTGTCGCTCCTCTCTCCGTAACTGCTGCTGTCAGGCTCGTCATTTTGGTCTAAAAGTGTTCGTATTAACCGGAAACCCAGATATGAACATTAATAACAGACGCATCGGGAGCCTTCTTTCCCCGAGGTTGTGCCCACTAGCGTTAGCAACAGGTTTCATTGACAGCGTTGCTAAGCGCCCGCTCCCTGCTAAATCAGCAGTTCAGGAGGGAAGGGGTGTTATCTTCAACAGCCTCTCTCCGGATTGGCTTTTTGGTTGCTATGATACCGTGGTCAGAATTTTAAATATGGAACTTGGCTCCAAATTTGTCCCTATAACTGCTAGAATCAATGAGTTTCATTTGACTGGAGCCCAACTCTTTATACAGTCTATGCAAATAACCCAAAATGTTACCATATGTGGGTAGTACTTTAAATGTACTTTACTTTAGCTTTAATATTGTACTTCTGTTTTGTGTATTTGTATGATTGTATTGTCTTTACAGGTGCTTTATGAATAAACTTGACATTGACACATTTGGCATTGACTTTTTAAATAAAAGGTACCTCTGAAAACTATGTCACAAACTACATTATACAGTATGTGTTATTTTGAAGTATCATTACTGCTTACTGCTTTAATTTTGGCCAATTATTTACATGTTCATATACACATGTTTTTCTGGTTTCCATACTTTGTTCATATGTTCGTTTTTTGTCAATGAGGATTCTTGATTTGCAGCAGTTTCTCA
The DNA here is from genome assembly GCA_000787095.1 of Periophthalmodon schlosseri. Classification (NCBI taxonomy): domain Eukaryota; kingdom Metazoa; phylum Chordata; class Actinopteri; order Gobiiformes; family Gobiidae; genus Periophthalmodon; species Periophthalmodon schlosseri. The sequence goes on from JACM01063337.1 coordinate 9,128, forward strand.
TGTCTTTTGCCGTAAGAACAATTGTTACAAATTGAATCAACATATATTTACTTAAATACTTCTTTATAACAGGATACTTATCTTATTGCAAAAAAGAAAGAAAATGAAAAACAGATGTACAGAAGATATTTAACTTAAAGGCCCACTATGCAACTTTTCTGGGAGATGCTATTACTTTTATTAGAATGTTCCACAGTATGGCATTAAATGTATCTGTCGCCATGGAAACAAGAAGGTTGCACCACCAGGCCAAGTTGCAGGTCAGATGAGGATCGACTCACTCACAATAAGAATGCATGTTTTTCAAAGGAAAACACCTATAATGGGAAAAAAAACGCTAGAAAAAAGATATGTGCAACGCAACACTGTGGAACATTCAAGGCAAAGTAATAACATCTCCACGGAGACAAGCAGCTAGTGGACCACCCACCAGAACATTTCCATAGTGCACCTTTTACAAAACCATGAATCTGAAACCTACGAAGATGAAATGGGGTGATGGAGTAACTTTCAACAGTACTTTTTGGATGCACCTCTGTGTTTAAACTTGTCCTCCATTTCCTCACCGAGCTTCTTTTCATTCAGCCCTTGTGTTGTATTGAAGTCCAGATTGTTTTTGCTGACTCCGGTGTCTGGAGTAAATGTCACCCTCTCCATTAAGTTCCGGTGTCCTTATTTTACACTGGACAAACACACTTCGGTTTGACAAATAATGTACACAAGGTGAATACATGTTTCAGAAATCAACACTATACTATTCATGGTTTTCACGTGAATTTGAAATTAGACGCGCAATCCAAATTATCGATGTTCTGTGTTCTGAATGCTGCGTGCACGTTTTCTACGGTCCTCAAAATGGTCCCCACAAGTTTATGTTTTTTTTAATGTTCAAGCAGACTTATGCAAAATGGACTTTTCAAAGCTTTAACCATGTTATTATTTTCGAGATGCCATATTGCCGGTCAATCGCCGTTTTCAGCGTCACCGGCATGAATGAAAAAAAATTAACTGCTGCTCGCTAGTGTGATGTGCAGCAATCCGTAGGAGAGGCTGACAACTTCACGGCTCTTTGTTCTGATGACGTTTATGGCGACGTCAGGTCCCACTGAGCATCGCAGTTTTCGAAATTGTTTCTTTTATTAAGTCGTTTTAGACCAATATTGTGGTTTAAAATGTACAAATTATAACATAATGATCCGTGTCATAGATTAGAACTATATAGCAGACACAAGCACAATATGTGTTCTTTAAACTGTTTTGTTACTTTCAACTGTAACCATGTCCTATGGCTATAAAGATTTGAAGTTTTCCAGATCTCTCTTGCCATATATATTTGCATCTCAAAAGCAAACGGTCACTAATATAGATAAGATAGTGTTTTGACTGCCTTTCATAATTTACACCAAATTTAAAATGTATTATATTGTTAAAAGACAATATGAAGCAGTTTAAGATGCTCTGACTGACTTAAGCTTGAGTGTTGTGTTTCCTATTTTCCTTCATAAATATTTGGATTACCACAGCAGTACACATTCAAATTACTATTTTATCAATACTCCTGCAAAGAATAGGTCATTTATATCTACTTTTATATTTTTTGTTTTGTTTTGTAATAATCTTGAAATTCTGTGCATTTGTAACTTTTCAGGGTGACTACTAAGGATCCATTGTTTTGCCTGGAATGTCCCACAATATGGCATTAAACTGATTAATTTAATTACAGCGTTCTTATTGCTTGACAAGTACCTTGAAAAGCATGCATTCTTACTAGGAGCAGGGCCGCCTCTACACAGATCTGACCTATAACTTGACCAGTAATGAGTGATGTAATGGATGAAAACATCACCTTGTTGTCTCCATGGTGACGCCACTTTTAAGCAGCTTTAATATTCATGTTTAAATAATAATCCCGCAATGTGCCAAAATATGAAACTAAAATGTCAATTCAATTTGCTGTTATGTACTACTTCCATTTGTTGGAGAGGGTTGAAAGGTCAAACTCTCAGATATTTTATTGATTTATTGACACATGAACATTCACGCTGACATCTTAAAACTCATAGGCGAACGCATTCAGGAAATAACAACAAATGAATGGGTATTTCCTCCCATTACAAACATAATTTCTTGCTAAAAATTCTATTCAAGCTGCTCTTTTGTGTTTTTGTGCAAAGCAATTTAAGGGGAGCCATAATGAATAGGAAGAGAAAAGGTTTGTCAAAATGGTGGAGAGTCCAGAAAGGTCAGTGAATATTAAGGCCCTTTCATAAATTGAGCATTCTCATGGACTTCTGAGAGGGGCTAGCTGCACTCAGTAAATTGTGTATTTATTATAAGTGAGTTGTAATAAGTACGTAAAACAAACAAATAAATAAATAAATATAAATCAATAATATGGCAGTAATATAATCTAAATCGTACCTGAATTATACTTTTTAATTATGAGGAAATCGCACGTTTTCACAAAAAGACGCCACCTAGCTTTTCTTAACAAGTCCGAAATACATTAAAAAGATTCAGTCAATCCTGTTGATTTGAAATGAGTCATTCAACTAAATACATCTAAATATCTTCTATAAAGTGCAAAATACACCTTTATCTTCTTATTTTGCAGTTCTGAGTCCTTCAGACTGAATCCTCTTTGCCTTGCTTACTTTCCACTGTAGTCTCTCCGTTTGTTTAACGTTCATTTTGCTGTGGGTCAGAAAAAAAATCCAAAAAAACATGTTTAGTCATTTCTGTCTGACATTGCTAAAGCTAGAGTAAACACATGAAAACTACTAGTTTACAGCTTCTCATGAAAGCAAGTTTATTGTTACAAAAACACCAAGTAATCCCAGCACGACTATGGTATCCCTCTGGATCCTTTTTGGACGGCTAAATAGTTAGCTCTCTCACCTTACAGCGAGAAGATCTTGGGTTCGACAACCTTGGCACACGGTTAAAAGCTCAAAAAAGTCAATTTAGCACGATAGGTCCTGTTTAAAGTTTGCCTTTCCCTTTGCATTGTAACCGTCTGCAATCAGTGACCTAGTAAATATTACATTTCTGAGTTCCTTTGGCTCTATAAAACAGGTTAAAAGTTCAGTTATACAAACGCACTGCAGATATTAGAAAAGCCACAGTGAAGAAAACACAGTGTGCAAAAGGATATGATTTTGCTCTGGGTCCAGACCAGTCATATATTATTCATTCACTGTGATATTGGGCACACTAGAAGCAGCAGAGCAGTGAAGAACAATTGAATTTTAAATGAAGAGGCTGTAAAAATATTGTGGCCTATAAATAGATAGTAATGCAGTTAAGTTACTCCTGAGGCCTTGGTACTTATAGGTCATAATTGTTCGAGACTACATCAGTCCAGAGTTCACTCCAGTTCAATTCAATACGAAGAGATATCAGATTTTCAAATGTCAGTGGTGATTTTGTTATGGGAAGATTATGAACATCAAGCAAAAAAATATTAAAATGCTAAAATGTTCACACTGTCTAATAGATTAACATTAAAGTTTGGTTAAAATGTCCTGTGTGACAAAAAGTAGTTTCGAAATGGGTTTCTTGCATTTGGATCAGATCAAAACACCAGATAATGTTACTTGAAGCATTTTCTCAGTTATGTATTGAACTGCTTGTATCCATGGAGAGGTTATTGCTTGGCCTGGGATGTTCCATAGTATGGCATTAAACGAGTCCATCTTGCATTGATTCAATTACAGGCGCTATTTATTGCTCATAACACATTGGAGATAGTCAAGTTTAATGTCATACTGCGGAAGATTTCAGGCCAAGCAATAACCTCTATATAGACAAGCAGCTGCTGGACCAGAGAAAAGTTACACAGTGCACCTTTAATCCTGTCATCACTATTCAAGGCAGGTGCTTTTCTCAACAAGTTCAAGATATATTGAAAAGGTTCGATCGATCCCGCTGATTTGAAATGAGTCATCCAAACTATACATGTGTATATATCTTCTACAATGTACAAAATATACCTTTATCTTTTTGTTTTTCACTTCTGAATCCCTTCGACTTAATCTTTTTGGTCTTGCTTACTTTCTACATAGTTTCTCTCTCTCTCTTTGTTTAGAGTTCATTTTGCAGTGGGTCAGACACAGTTCCCTCAGCAGGAGGTGCATGGGGAAGTTTCAGTGACTTAGTAATGATCAGACCAGGGAGAACTGCACAGACTTCCTTTTATCTCTCATACTAAATATTATTTTAAAAAAAACAATACAAAGTTTTAGTTTTGTGCCCATGAGATGTCTTAGAATCATTACAGGATTACCGGGACCGTCTATTTTTTATTCAACACAAATTCAAAATATGTCATTAAAAACATTCTGAGACAGGTGGCTAAATAGTTAACTGTAAAATGTTACCAAAATTACAGCCATGAATTGACAGCGTTTTAAAGCAGACATGTTATCACTTTTATTACCCCGAAACCCATAGACAGGAAACCCCAGAGTTTGGAACGTGCAAACTCCACATAAGACCCCACATGGTGATCAAACATGGGGCCTTCTTGCTGTGAGGCAGGAGTGCTAAGCAAGTGGGCTCCTAAGCTACAAGACTAACGAGGCATGCAGATTTTCCAAGAGCGAGTGTCTAAGAACAGGGAATATTCTGGAACAGTTATAGATTTGATTGTTTCCTATGTAGGTTGCTTAATTTGCTTGTCTGTTATTGGCCAATGACTGACTCACTGTTTGATTTTCTAAGTTATTGTTGGTTAATTCAACAGTTTTATTGAAGGCACTGTACCTGATTTTCTACTGTCTTAAAAATGTGAAAAACAGAACCAGTTCATTTTAAATTGTTTGCCATCATCTCAAAGTTATTCCTCACTTACCTTATTCATTCTTAGCATCTTAATTATTCACCACAGTGAGTTTATAAGTGGTTTTCACAACTTTTGGAGGCCAGAGCAGAGTTTTGCTGTCAGGGTAAAGCTAATAACAACTAGCATGCTAACCGCTCACTTCCTGATTTTCTGACAATAATATGCAGTGTAATAATATGAGCTTAAATTTGCTCAAATACATGGAAAAAACATGCGTACAGGCCCTTTAAGTCCAGTGAAGTGACTGTTGTGATTTTGGGTTACCATGAACCATACCCTGAGATACTTGAACTCCTCCACTTGAGGCAGGGACTCTCCACCCACCTGGAGAGGGCAAGACACCTTTTTCTGGTCGAGAACCACAGCCTCGGAATTGGAGGAGCTGATTTTCATCCAAGCTGCTCCACACTCAGCTGCAAACCGTCATAGTGCATGTTGCAGGTCCTGGAGCTCAGTCACATGAGACGAGCTCGGAGTAGAGCCGCTGCTCCATGTCAAGAGAAACCCAGGACACGCTGGATGGAGTCTGGGAGTCCCTGCTTAAACTGCTGCCCCCGCGACCTGGCCCCTGACAAGCGGAAGAAAATGGATGGATGGACAAAAATAAATTGAATTGAAACTGAATTGAATGTGATGTGTTTGTAAATGTTGTTGACATGTTTCAGAATACAGCAGTGTACATGTTGCATGTTTCCTGAGAATAGTCTTGTCTGGAGCTGAGGTCTGTACACATGACAGCCACACTCCTCTGTTGACCGGGTAAACACAAAGAACAACAGTCATTCACTTCAGCTAGAACTGAACTTGTGACTCCAAACACTGTTTAAATAGTACGGGCTGACTGATATATGTACTATATTAACAGGATTGCTTTATGTGCACAAATGAACTTGAAATGAGACTAAAGAATTCAAATCTTTTCATTTAACATTTAACCACTAAGCTATGATGTTAATTCCATTGTTATAATGTAGTTTCTTTCATTTAAATGGAATTATGAGCATGTTTATATATTTTTAACTATAATGCCAAATGTATCAAATTTGAACTAACACATCAACTTATGGTAAAAATTTCACTCAAAACCCTCTTGTATCCAATCTGATACTTGTCTTCCACTCCCTGGTGGATACCTTTATCACTACAACAATTAAAACACAGTACAGGGGACAATCGAAGATGATTTAATAATTTTTTGTATTTTTATTTTTTGTTCAAATTTTGTGAAAGGGCCAAATAAAGGTTCCAGATTCAAGAAATCAGAATTTTCTGTCCATTATTTCTGGGGTCAGGCATTACAGGGTTAAACTTCATTCTGTAAAAACTGCAGATTTGTCCACATAGAGAATTTGTCTTGCATTTGTCTAGACATCTAGACTCAAGGAAATGTTAACTGTTGTAGTGGAAACAAGTATATTGTATCAACTTATTTTATTTAAAGGGCCTATATTACACCCCTGGAACTAAAGATACAAGGTAGCTGTTAACTTGAAAACTATCACTTCACGACATTACAACGTGGAACAGAGCATTTTGAGCTTTAGAGATGTAGACAGATCAATAATAAAGGGTCACTCAAACGTGTGAATGAATCAAAACACAACTCCAGGTATGTTTTTGAGGAGGTAACAATGTTCTAACATGGCTTTAAGTTCACAAGAGTCAATTTTGCCCAACGCAGGACCATTAAGGTACTTTTAAGGCAACTTAAATCAAATAAAAGGGAACAATACCTCAGGCTGTGATTTGTGAGGGAAAGGTTAGCCAAGAGTCAACTCCACGTTATGTTACTGTGTGCTGCTACGGAACGCAAATCCCGGTATAGGAGGTTACAATTAGCAATGCAAAGCTAGCGAAATAGTCAATAAACAATACATGAAACACATTTTCACCAAGTTAAGTGGAGTGCGTCCGAGTTAAGTAGTCTTATTCATACCTTTTGAAATATTTCCACTGACTTGCTTTGTCATTTATTGCCAGTAGTCTGCACATGTATTTCAATGGGGCCTATTCAATTCCGCGCACAGAGCAGACAATATCCGTATCTGTGCACCAGCTGCTATCTCAAAGGCTGAACACTTCAGACTTGCACACTTGCTGTAGGAGGATATCTGTACATAATATGGCTCCTCTTTAGGGCATCAATACATTGCATTTTTGCTCTGAATTTCTTTGAAGCGCTAATCCGTGGCAGTGTCAATCCGTGCCATTATTGACTATGACAATGTGTGGTTGAATAAAGCGTTTCTGAATGAGATAGCATGTTTAACATAACAAAAGGATGTTTTCCCACTGCCGGGTTAAAAAAGCAGTAAGTCAGAGCTATCGTCTCCTATGTCACTGTTGTTGGTATAAGCCACAGTTAAGCCGGGAGCACTTCACAGTCCTATATTCCTTTATTTTGACACTCACTAACCCTTTTTAAATGTTAACTATTGTCCTACATGCTTTGAGGATTTGGCCTAGACGTAAGATGCTTGTGCTTTCATATAATAATTTTTTCCTGCTATATTCAAAGTGGACGTAATATTTTTGATCGTTAGCTTGCAGCCGCATACTCTAGTGTAGTGGGTCTGTATGTTTTCGTACTTGTTTATTATTTATGTCTCATATATTGTGGCATTATGGCTGTCACATGACTTGGTTTGGCCAATCAAATTTCTTGGCTGGTTATTACGTTTTGTGGGGCTTACAAATCCTCCAGCTAAGATAGTCCTGACCAAGTCTAGCTCCTGACACGTTTCCTAAACGGGACTGAAGGATGGGTCAAATGCAGGACCTATATATTCATAAAAAAGAATAAGATAATAATAAAGTATACTATAACTTGACCAGGCTCAATGTAAATATTGATTTCAGTCTGAATTCATTTATTTCTCTATGTTTGCTTAATTATAATGCAAATAATAATAATAACTTGAATGTTAGCCATAAAAAACTCTTACTTTTTTACACAGATTCTGGCTGTGGTGGCACAGACAATCCCTATTTGAATAATTGTACTCATTTTTGAACTATCTATTTACTTTTATGTGTTTATGATCATGAACATCGTTAGTGTATCATTTTTCATATACATTTATTTCTGCCTTTAGACTGGAGTAGAAACTTAGACAGTACGGGCCGTGGTCTTTTCAATAAACTAGAAAACCTTCTAGTATCGTGTTAGTGAAATGTAAGTGAGAAGAAATTTAAAATGGTAATGACCTATGATGTCATTGGTACTATAAATAGTCACCCCTCAGATGAGATTAAAAAAAATGAGAGGTTTAAAATGGGAATAATTTCAGTTGCAATTAACAGATTTACATAAGATAATGGGAAGAGTCTGGCGGTCAAAACGTTGGTATCAGAGGAGGACCTTCGTCGCCCTAGACAAATGAAGCCATGGTCCATAGCCTCGTGGAGAGAGCTCTGAGAAAACCAAACAATCTCTCCTTAATTTCACCCTCTTCCATTCATTTCCATTGGAGATTGTGAAGAGGGAAGATTAAAAGCTTTCATGCATTGATAAGATCTTATATTTTGTATTATGAAAGCCACCGAGATAGACAGACTGACCGCTCTCCCATGCAGTCTTAATTTCACATATTCTCATTGATAGCAGTTTCCCAGACGAGATTAAATTGCTTCATGCATCGAAAATGTCATATTTTTGGTAAGAGAGAGGGAGAGGAGATGGAGGGCATGAACCCGTTGGTCTTTTGGTCCGCAATTCCTCTAAATCCAATTCATGCTGCCTCCCCCATCGCCCCCCCATCAGCTTATCAAAACGCAGAGAGGGAAAAGGTCTATCAGTGGATCAGAGCGATTTGGGATGTTTTGGGAGTCGACAGAATCAAAACTGCTGACACATTTCAAAGTTTTAACACTTTATAAAGCGTAAATAGCACCAGCAAACTTCCATAATGCTTCTGACGTCAATGGTGGTTGACGGAGTAACTTTATATAGAAAATGTTTCCATAGCATAATTTATAACAAGTTCTCCCTCGTGCGTTGGAGCAGACAGTAGACCAGTCTGGTAGGCAAGCTCCTCCTGATAGACCTCAGGCCCTTCTGCAATTTTAGTTTTTGTTTAATGTAATAGTAAGTAAGTAAGTAAATTATATCCAAATGTTTGTCCTCTACTGGGTTTTGTCCTTGGTTAGAATCACAGTGGCGTTGTCCTATTTTATATCTGTTACCTGTTATAGACCTGGTTTAGATCTGGTGGTACTCAGTGGTACTCAGTGGTACTCGGTGGTACTCGGAGGGTCTAATACTTTCTTGAGTGATGTAAAACATCTGAGAACCACTGCAGTAGACATGAAATAAAAAACAATAAAAATAAGTCATATTTATTCAGCACTTTTGTACCTCCATTGGGCCCTCAAAGCACTTTACATCAAGGAACCACTCACCCATTCACACACATTCACACACCAGTGTACGCAGACACTGGGGGCGAGGGGGGTCAAGTAGCTAGAGTTTTTTGTTCATCAAATAACGAGACACAATAACAGTATATTCACCCGAGGGAGCTGGGATTGAACCGTCAACCTCCAAATCAGTGGGCAAACACTCTACCAACTGTGGAAGAAATGAAGAAAACTGTGTATGATGTGAACATTCCATTTTACTGTATTCTAATGTTTTATGTTAGTTGAAAAGTTTGAACTGGTCCCTAATATTGTGAAAAACATGTCAATTTAACATTTTTTTGAATTGCAGGCAAAGTTGTTGATGGTGAACTGCGCACATTCATCAAAAATTCTCACCGTCTCACACATTTATTATAATTCGTGACTAAAATATACAAAATACTCAGGCTAGAGAAGTAGCAGCCAGTTACCATTGCATTCATTGGCGCAGTTAATTTGTGCAGAGTGAGATGGTACTATCGGGTATTGTTGTTAAGCGTCACCTTACAACACAGGGTGAAACTAACAGTAAAAAAGGTGTTAGGCTGTAATTAGCCGCACGAATCCTGTTACACACCAGCCACTGTGAAAGCAACAATTTATGGATGTAACGCTGTGGTTCTCATACATTATTGCATTTAAGTAGGGATAGATCGAGACAGTTGCTTCTCCCTTGTTTCTGTCCTGAGTGGGTAGGTCCATGTAAGCACAAAGCATGACTAAAATAAAACAAAACAACTATATAAATGTCCAACCAAGAGAACAATGTGTCTGGAGCGTTACTGTTTCATCTACAATAACGCCATTGCTACTTATTCCATTATTGATACTCGTGATGTGACTTTTGCGAACGAGTCGGCTCTTTTGAACGGTTCCTAAATGTGAACAGTTAGATCCGGGTTTCATTTTTCAAAAGCCGAATCTTTTTCTTTCTAACTTGTATGCATTTTTATACTGATTATTACACTGAACGCTGAACCAACACAAGAATCAGCTCAGAACAGAGCAGGCGGCACAAGTGAGAGCTTTGTGCACAACAAAACATATTTGGCATCGTAATAACAGTTAGTTTTAGAATTATTATGATTGTAGTGCAACGCTTTATTTAGATAATGCATAATTTGACCACTCTCAGTTTGGACCATTTTAAACACATTGAAGCCTTGGTCGTTTGTGTCTGTGATTAGTTTGTTGTTAAAATGAGTTCTCACATTGGCTTCTGTCATATGAATAAATAGTAAAAGAGGCAGTCTTTTGAACGGCTCTTTGAAATGAATGGATCCAAAAGATTCAGATCCCATAAAAGAGCCGAAAGTCCCATCACTGATTGATACGATTTGCAACCAATGTACAAACTCACAGTGTTATACTAATATGTAACTACTATTTGCTGCTTGTTAAACATTGTGAGAGGAGGTTCATTATGTAGAAATAGAAAGAACACACGTTTGAGCCACATAACCCGTAGCTGGCCTCACACACGCAGCTCCCCGTCAGCAGCACCGATTGGTTGTTTTCAGGTTCTATAAAGTGATGATGTCACATTGTCTGATGGGGGCAGGAGACAGAGGTCCTGTATTGATTCTGTTATATTTCGGAACATGTTGAGGCTGATTATATTGAGGACTAATATACCACAACAATAAATGTATAAATTAAATTCAGTATAATTAAATTCAAAATCAAATGCAAGTAGGGATGTCATATGAGGGACTCTCAGCGGTGTTTTAGCCAATCACATGCGTCTAAAAAATTTGCAAGCGTTAATAAAATGTTTTTATCGGAAAATACGCTTTCTGCTCTGCACCAAAATTTGCGTGGACTCAAGCAGATCAACCAGGAGCTGTGCAAGATGGATGCGCATGATTTTGAAAACCAGCTTGCAGCACAAGGTTAAGCTTGCCCATGGGAATGCGTCATCAAACCGCAATGAATTCTGGAAAAACTAGTCAGAAAACACCATTGATCTAGAAGTAAAAGTTTCAAATTTCAAGTATTACGACACCATGTATTCACTGGTAATGGCACATAGGTATCAGGTCTTTTCCTTAGAACTGAAATCAAGTTTGAA
>KN474606.1:3922-31980 GCA_000787095.1 Periophthalmodon schlosseri
AACAAGACTTATGAGTAAGTAATTTAGTTTCTATAATATTGCACTAGTTAGCTGAAATAGAACAATAAAAGGCAAACGTAGAGTACTGAGTTGAGTCTTTGCCTACCAACCAGAAGGTGACTCGTTCCAAACTTCACACAAGACGCCTTTCCTGTCCTTCAATTTACAACATTAAGTCTACCGTTATATTTATTTTGAAACAAACTCCTCGCCTTTCTCTGATTAACCTGTCAATCACACCCATCTGAACTTAGCAAAATAAGACCAAGGCCAATAATACACCTCGGTACACGAAAAGCATGTAGTTTTGCATCATAAAAACATCCGCTGTGAATGGTCGTAGTAATGTATAAAATTGCTGACCTCTGAGCCAAAAAGGGCATTTTGTAGCACAAATAGTGAGACTTATTCTAAAATATTAGCTTTCATGCCATCTGGACCTTGTCTGAAATGACCAAATGCTTCATTGTTGTGCAGTCAAAGTTTTAGTGGAACAGATTTGGACATTTCAGTGTTTTCTCAGTGAAGATGGTCAGTGCATTTGGCTGCCAATGAACAGACACAGAATGTTCTTTTAGTGTTTTCAACTTTATCAACAATGAAATGTGTGTTGTGGGGACCATTTGCAGAAAATATATGCATTTTTCAAGGAATTGTGATTAGATGTCAAAATATTTTCACAAGAATGTTATAAAAAAATGACAAACTGTATGTGTTTGTGTTGAAGAATAAATTGACGTAGCCCAAGAGTTGGAAGAAGAGGCAGGAGGCTGGAAGTCTAAGTTTATTTACCATCAGTACAGGACCCAACGCCCGGAGATATGAACCCTCAAGACACTGTGATAGTGTTGTCCATTTCAGTCTAGTACAGTCCAATCTATTCTTCCATTGTAGGGAGTATTATACCTCTGATGACGTAGGCCAAGATAAGATAACTTGTGATAAACCGCTGTATTTCCAGTTGTGGCAGCTCTACATGTTGAGCCCATATGTGTAAAATTTAATGCGTAATATGCATCTGACATGAGCCAAACCCTATGCATTACATAAAGAGACATTCAAACGCAGTGTAGAGGCGCAGAGAAGTGAATGCTGAAACTGCTGATGATAAACCACAAGTAGTTTGTGCTTATGCTAGGTTTAGCCACGTCTCACAGCGCCACAAACTTGGAATTACTAAATGTCTTCTTGTGAATTGCAGAAATCTGCCTTATAATCTCAAGTATAATTCAAATATGACTTAGATTTTATTTATTGAGAAAGTATGAGTTATGTTTGAGTGATGTCACTGTCTCATGGAGCAGAGCTGTGCCTGGGACATGGAAACACAACTCGGCTGGAGGGAGCTTGCGGTTCCAAGCAAACTGTGCCAGTGACAAAGAGGCTTTAGACTTGGTCAGAACTTCCTTAGCTGGAGTGGTGAAAGTAAATTGTAAACGAACGTAAATGGGTTTTTTTGTTTGTTTTTTTTTTTATTCACAAAGTTATAGAATAAAACTGTGGAATCCATCTTATACCACCCACCTACTTTTACTTCTGTCTGCCACTAACCCGCACTTCCACTTGTCAGCGTACTTACGGTTAAGCGAGGATCCCATTCATTTCAATGGATAATTAGAAAAATGTTTTGTAGGTAAAATATGACACCCAATCTCTATGACACCCAATCTCTATGACACCCAATCTTGAAATGTTTGTAGTCTGTATAGAACTTATTTACTATAACGATTGACAGGCAACAGCCCTATGTAAAATCACACAACTGGATGAAGAGCAACTTCCTGACAAAGTGAATAATACCAAGTTTATTTTCATAATCATTTGTGAAAAAAAATCTGACATTGAGACATCCTTACAGTTTTGTTTTTGCCAAAATACACTTCCAGATGTACATAATTTGAAGCTAACAGATGAGTGTCTTGGCCTGAAGCCAGCAGCTCTTGTTTGTGGATGACAGTACAGTGCCCTTTCCTCTGCTCTCGTTGACCCAGTCGCGATGATCCAAATGCGGAGATTATTCTGTGAAAGACCAAGTCAAGCTCCAGACTCAGAGCTGACCTGTGAGGGGAGAGACATATATTACACTGTCACTGCAGAGGACAGTGAAAAACCTCAAAAACTATGAAAAAACTTAAACACAGTGGTTCAAACCCTCCATAAGTTCATACCTACTTGTCCACTTGTCTGTCTTGCACAATCTCGTCAGATCTCAGAAGCTAAGCAAGTCAAGTCAAGTTAGTAGATGGATGGGAGACTAGTGGCACTGGCTCTAGGGGAAACTGTTGTCTAGTATGAATGTGATGTGCGCGTGAGTGTTGGTGGTGGTCGGAGGTCACACATTGGCAGCCTCACTTCAGTCAGTCCACCCTAGGGCAGCTGTGACTACAATAGTATCTTACCACCAACGAGTGTGAAGTGAATGAATAATGCAAAGAACTTTAGGTGCCATGAAAGGCACTATATAAATCAAAAGTATTATTATTATTATTATACCATTGTGTTCTTGGGGAAGACACACACACACATCACCTTGTAGTTCCATCACAGTATTTGGTTGATGGTAACAAAAGCTTAATAAACACTACATCTTCACCACAAAAAAAATACACATTTCTAGTTATAAGGCCTATCTGTGGCTATATTTATTGCAAAGCTTCCACTGTTATTTTGGATGATTATCACCCTGCATTTGTTAACAATAAGAATAGAAGCATTTCAACCCAGTTAATATGAATGAAAGGATGTACTTCAATTCTTGTAATTACAACAATGAAATATGCTTCCAAACTGCCACCTACTGCCAAACCACATTTTCAATTATTTCTTTGTATTTCTGAAATCCAATTGTATGGTTTACTCTATCTGCAGCAACATGTATTCATGGATTTCAGTTACCATACGCTTTATTTTTGTAAAGAATTGCTGTTATAAATAGTCATTTCTTGCACAAAGGCAGTTTCCTCTTCATTCTTCCCTGTGTGTCCAGTGGAGCAGCTAATCGCGAGGTTGAGCTGAGCTAATTTGAAGCAGGTGATGTGGGGAAGTTATAATTGTGCTTTTGTTCACACGTTCACAGCTGACAATGTACCACCTGCCTCTGTGTGAAGAGCGCTATCAGGCCTCCTGCACACTCGCTAAGCACTGGATTCACTTTATTCACTGTACAAACAGCTACACAGCTTCTAAAAGGAGGAAATTTCACAACAGTTTTGTAAAATAGAACAATTTGTAGCTTTTCTGGTTATGTTTGTATGAATGTATTATTGTGTGCCGGTGCCTTTGAGAGTGTAGAATGAGATGATGTCATACTCCCAGATGGCAGCAAGAGCCAGTTTTCCATATTAAGTACATTGCGTTTAGAAATATTTAAAAGAAAAATACACAAATCTGATCATTTTAAGTATCCTGAATTTGCTATATCTGTGTGTTATTAATTACTTGCCCCCAGTTTTTATTAAATATTATAGAATGTTGTGATGTTCAGCCTTTGCCAGTGGTGGAAGGTAACGAAGTAAAAGTAGTAAAAGTACTGTACTTAAGTAAAAAATGTAGGTATCTGTACTTTACTTAAGTAGATTTTTAAGTGGGTACTTTTTACTTTTACTGCACAACATTTGAGAAGAGGTATCTGTACTTTCTACTCCACTACATTTTTGAACTGGACTGAAAAAGTACTTTTCATATGATTTGAGGGGTTATTTTTACCATGTTTGTGGTAACATCCTGACTAAAGTTTTCGAGTTCAAGCTTCAGCTTTGAGCAAACAAAAATAAATACACAAAATTCATAAGAAAAATTAAGAAACTGATTCGTATTGTTACTGTTGACCAAAATATGTATCATTTTTAAATCAATATCACTACATTTAACACTTTAACAAATGAAAAACATTTGTGTGAAATACTTTTACTTTTTACTCTCTAATAGCATTTTTAAACAGGTACTTTAATACTTTTAGATTTTTTTCATGTGATACTTTTACTTGAGTAACTTCTTACCTCTGTATCTGTACTTTTACCATTGCCCACCAACCAGAATAGTAGCTGGTTCAAACCTCATCCTTAAACATTGTGCCACTGTGTTTGTGGGTAAAACACTTCACTTACAAATGCCCATAGCAAAAGTCAAATCAAAGGTACAGAAAGAAAAAAAAAGTATGCACAAATGAAAAATAATGGTAAGGAAAAGGTAGAAAAGTAAGAAAAATGTGTGTGTATGTCTGTGTATTGTTTGACAGAGGGGCCACTTCCTGCTCTCCTCCATGGAGATGTTATTGCTTGTGCCATTAAACCTATTCCTTTCAGTTGTTGTTAAAAATAGCCTCTCCACAGATCTCACCTGTAATTTGGCCAGGCGATTTCACCTGAGATAGATATGTTTGATGCCACAAGGAACATTCTAGGCAAAGCAATATAATCAAGCAGGTAAAGTAACATAATGCTCCTTTATCTAACAATCACAACTTCTGATGATGGTGACGATACTAAATTGTTCTGGCATCAAAAAGGACTGTCAGGATCCTGCCCCTCCCTTCTACGTTGTCTGTCTCTCCTCCCGTCTGGGCGTCGGCTTACCTGATCTGGCAGCTGGCACATCTGAATCCAGTTTCCCTTACATTACCTGCAGTATAAGAAGCCTGGTTTTTCATCCACCTCTCGCCAGTTCGTTGGTGACTCTACAAAACCAGTTAAATTATTTTTTGTATTACAATTGCTCTGTCAGGTGCCTCTTATTGATTTTCAGAAGCTGCCTCCCTGTCTCCTTGCCTGTCTACCTGCCTGCCAGCCCGATACTTACCTGAACCTGCATCTGGTCCAAAACTCTGCGGCAAAGATCTTAACTCAGACCAATAGAAGGGCTCACATTACCTCTATTCTCAAAGCTCTTCATTGTTCTTTCAGAGCTTTGCATGGTCAGGCTCCTTCCTGCATCAGCGATCTGATCCAGCTGTATGCCCCTCTCGCTCACTGAGGTGTCCGGAACCGGCTGATGGTTCCTCACACTCGTTTTTGGACCAGAGGAGACCGCTCCTTCCAGGCTGTTGCTTCCAGACACTGGAATGACCTCCCACTCTCCTTGCATTCACTGGAGTCTGTTGATGCCTTCAAAAGCCAACTCAAAACGCACTTATTTGGTCAAGCGTTTTAAGGTGAAGTAGATTTTTAGGGGCCGCTATGATTGCCATATTGTTGTGTTGACTCTGTTGTAATTGTGTGTTATTTTTTATGAGCGTTAACTTTGCACTTCGACTTCCTTATCTGTGAAAAGTGCTATGTAAAAAAACTTTGCTTGCTTGCACCTCTGGACTCCCCAGCCAAATACGTACCTGCACTTCTGGACCCCCCCATCAAGTCTGAAACGTACCAAATTTACCTGATTACTAGCCTGGATAATAAACAGATAAAACTACTTACCAGTTGTGTGCTGCTTTTGGGTCCTAAGTAAAACCATGACAGACAGGCTATAGTAAATCACATCATGAGCCTCATCTGTGCGCTGATGGTTAATTTCCCTCTGTCACAAACACACTTGGCCTTCAAAGCAGACTGTGCGCTCCCTGCAGTGTCTGACATGTGAGAGGGGGGCTCTGTGAGTGGGAGACTGTAACATATGGACATAATGAACAACATGCTGTTTTTCACACACCATCACAACATGGCTTTGATATTTCAGGACAGAAGGGGGCAGGTAAAATGTCTGCTGTTAATCTGTATTTTTGTACGGTTGGATAAATTGCTATACAACAGGATTCTAATGGCTAACTAACCTGCGTTAATTTTACATAACGCACAAGTAGTCTGGCAACAGCTAAATCACATTCTGTTCATGGGTTTCAGACATACAATTCCTTCCTGATTTGAAGGACATTGTAAGGTCCCGGTGAGGACCTTACCCCATTCAAAAGACATATTTTGATTTGAATTGCTTAATTGCAATGTAAACAAATGCTTAACTGCTGTACCTCTGGAATGTATGGACTAGCTTCATATAAAACAGGACTTTTAGGTCGTTTTCACACATGTTAGTGTGAAAATAGATTTACTTATGGGTCGGCCTTGTTCAAATACACCACACATCATTCACCCCAAACACGCACCATGAGCCTCGTGCAAGTTCATCAGCGATCGCCGAACTATGACAAGCGCTTCAAGCGGACAGAGCCCCGTAAATAAGCGCGCTCGCTTCCCCTATACGCGGTGGTCTTTTCTTTCACCTGTGAGAAAAAGCTTTCAGAATGACACACACAGACCCAGGCTCACCTGCACAGAGGCAGGAGACGTGTCGCTGATATTAAGTTGATCTAAATTCCCTCGTCAGACGAACGTGTCAAACAGCAGCTCCAGCGCCCATTCATACAAAAATACGTGATCCGAGCTCTTTTTTGCTCTGCACTTTTACTGTCCCCGCGGCCTGCGTCGGTCGGCCCGAGGTCGGCCGCATTCACACCGCACTCGCCCCGTTCCAGAGTGTGAGTGGAGCCGCTCCGAGACCTCCTGTTTCAAACGCTCTCGGACCGGTCGTTTACTGCGGTCCAGAATGCGACTCTTGGGTTCACAGCGGCCTAAGCGCACTGCTGTCGGAGCAAATGCTCTTTTACGTCGATCTAACTAGTGGCAGTGCGAAAACAACCTCAGATTTATATGTGAGACATTTCAGTTTATGCATTATGGGAATAACGGTTCTTGCCTCCATCTGAGAAATTTCTAAACATATTCACAAATGTATGAGTTTAACAAAAAGATGATGAAAATTATTAAAACAAAGAGTGAAAAATCCTAACATCGAAACACTTCTCTTTAAATCAGGGGTACCTGACACTTGTAAACAAATAAATTGTTATATTTTCCCCCAAAGAGTATACGTGTATTGCAACAGCAGCACTTTGTGACATAATCAGACCACTGCATGCTTCTGTCTGCATCTATTGATATATTATATTATGATTATATAATATTTGAACAGTCACAAGAGCTGTACACGTCGTTAGGACTGACTGCAGTATGATGGTTTTTCACCCTTTTTCACTTTGCTGTATGAAAAAAGCTGCACACATCCGAAAAATCTTGCAAGTGAATTTTTACAATGTGCCAAAGGGTTTAGCTAGAAATGAACCAGATAGATTTAAATATCTACTTCATCCTTTTGCGGTTTGGCTGCAGGATTTGACATGTGAAATGGCGGTGTGCTGTGAGTGGGAGAGAGTGTCATCTGGTCTAATGTGAATATGTCCAGGTCAAAGCAGTTCATTCTGATGGTTCTATGGCTGAGCGATGCACTTATACCAATGTGAACTGCGCCCACCATTCAAACGCCTGCACAAGACTGGAGAACGCATAATTAAAAGCAGAATCATTTATACACAAAAAATCAGAAAGTTATGGTGTTATTCAATGTGATTTTCAGAGAATGTTAGTAAGTGAAGCGCTGTCTGGATCAGCTTATGAAATTAAAAAATATGACTGTTTGGTCCCAACATATGTTTGTTGAGTATTTATTCATTTCTCAGTGTCTTATTTGCATGGCTGGGCTATTAACCAAATTTTAAGCAAAATTGAGATTCAGTCATTTCTACTTGTCAGTATTCTTGAGTCTTTTTACCAACCAATGTCTATGAGCAAAACATGTGGTTTAGAGCAGAGTTCAGACTTTGAAAGAAGAAATTAGATTTTTTTTGTGTGTGTCTGTGTCATAGACTATATAAAGAGTTAAAAAGTTGTTAATGTTCATATCTTGATTTAGGGACACGATAGCGAAATAAAAATACAAGGATCATGTAAAGCAGGTTAATACAAACATTTTAAGACCATTTTTAAGAACATTTTAAGGCTCACTGCAGCAGTTACAGAGAGAGGGGTGACAATTTTTCAATGTAAAATGAATTGGAGCCAGAGTTGATGGAGACAAAACCGCGCCCATGACCACTTCCCATCTGGAACGCGGCGGCAAGCAGGTTAGCTATGGCCATTTATATACAGTCTATGGTGTGTGTGTGTTAAATTGCAACGATTCAAAGTCTGCATTACTGGGAATTCTTACTGGAAGATGTTTTTAAATAAAACTGTGATTGACCAACATGATATACTAGATTACTCACACATCCCAAATGTATTGTCGAACTAGTAAATGATTGAGCACTACAGGTAATAGTGGCACAATTGGTTTAGCCTTCACCCTCCAACCAAAGAGCACACATTTATAGTAATTTTGTCTTTGAGTAAGACACTTCACCAATATTACAAAAGTCATAAGGTAAGGTCATACTAAATGAAGTTGTATTACCTCGTGTCTGTCCTGCTGCCTTTATTTAACCTTCTTTTGCTATGAACGATCACAGACAAATTTTCTCTAGCATTGCCTACTTTAGCCACATTTTGAGCTGGAAGGGCATCTGGCATTTAAAAAAAAAACAAAAACCAACCAAATCACTATTCATTTGGCTGCATTTGGCCTGACGCTGGTTCAAGAGGTTCACCCCATTTACACTTGTGTATGTGCTGCTCCCACTGTATTAAAACGCCTACGCACATCTGATGACCGCGATCCAGGAAGTTTAACCACTCATTCTCACTCCCACATGCTCTGAGTGCGCAATGTAAAGCACTGGACCTCATTTAAAAACAAACAAATCTGTGTGAGGACAAACGGGTTCGAGCAAGCTTAAGTATAAGGCTGATGGAGCGAAAGAAATATTACAAAATGAGCTAGTCGATTATTGTGACTAAATGCATTTGATGTCCAGGTACTGATATATTGTATAAGCTGCTCTTGAGGTCAAAATAAATCCGCTGTGTACTGTCTGCATCTAATTTTAGTGTTTTATTGTCCGGGAATCAGGAAGTGTGCCGTTAGCATGCTAGTTGTTGTAAGCTTTACCGTGACGGCAAACTCCCCGCTGCCACGCTGAATACGTAGGACGCTCAGAATGCATAAGGTAAATGAGGAATAACTTTGGACCGCTGCAAACTAGTTCTGTTTTTCACATTTTAGGAACAGTAAAAATCAGGTACAGAGTAAATGAATAAATAAATAAATATCAATCGATACCAAAACCACCACAGAGAAGAAGAAAGATGGGATTGGACAGAGGCACTCGAAGAACTAAACCAGGACTAAACCGAAAATAAACCATGACTCTGTCTAGTGACGTGACTGGCTTAGTATTTAAGTCATTTGAGGAGCATGTTTTACCACATCCCCACACACTCCTCGCTGTCCTCTTCCTGCACAGATTGACAGGGCCCACTCGACTTGACTGGAGCTATGCTAATGCACGCCTCCTTGACTCCAGTGTCAAACCAAATCTATGCAGAGCTGCGGTTTTTGCTCATTTAAATATGCAGAGGAAAGTTGTTTTGCAATTTCCAGAGAGGTTACATGCCAGCTTACAAAGTAGCTCAGGTATTCAGTCTTTTGTTGTAATGTTTTCAAACGTGTAATTGTTTAAAAATGGAGAGATCCTTGGTACAGTTAATTGGAATTCAAACTGTCAAATAACCCACATAACCCTTTTGAGAATTTTTGTTTTTTTATCTGCGCAGCTGCATACTACTATTAAAAGGATGTTTTGTTTTTTTGTTTTGTTTTTTTTTTCCTGAACAATGAAGTTAAATATTCAAATGAGTTAGCCAAATTCCAGTAATTATTTTATTTCATCTTTCAAACTACAAATACAGAATACTACATATCTGTATTTGTAGTTAGAAAGTTGAAGGTGAACTGTCTAACTTTTATAATCAGGGATCCAGACCCATCAACAATTTATTAATATAAATTAATAGGAAGAGGATCCAATTCCAGGCCCTTGAGACTCTGGGGCCCCTTTGCCCTGTCGATTCCCCTGGAGGGATCTGCCACTTGCTTTTCTCCATGGAGATATCACTGCTTTGCCTAGAATGTTCCAAACCTAATCTATCTTGCATTTATTGAGTTACAGGTGCTTCTATTGCTAAGAAATGCCTTCACAAACATGCATACTTACATACAGTACATAGTGGGCTGGGTCACCTCTCCACAGATCTGACTTGTAACTTGGCCTGGTGGTCTCCTGGAGATAAGTTTAGTGCCATATGTGGAAATTTCCAAGCATAGCGTTAATATCTCCAAGGTACTCAAAGCACTTAACATCGAGGAACCACTCACCCATTCACGCACAGATACACCAGAGTACGCAGACACTGGGGGCGAGGTGGGTAAAGTGTCTTGCCCAAGGACAAAACAGAATTTGAACCACCAACCTTTGGATCAGTGGACAAACACACCAACTGAGCTACTGTTGCCCAAAGAGTTAGTGCACTCTCCAACAGAAAAGTTACACAGTTTACATTTATGAATCCTTGTTTTATGTATGTCCTGTTCCCTCCTCTCCTCTGAATATGTGGTGGTCTCTCTCACTCTCTTTCTCTTTCTCTCCATCTTTCCAGGGGTCATCTCTTGACCTGTCCCAGTCCGATACCCCTATCTCTGGTCACGCCTCGATGGTTTCTCCTGCCCTGGGGTGGAAAGGAGGCTTAGGTTGAATATAGGCTGTTATTGTTGTTCTCAGTTTGAATGGTCCCAAATAGTACAATGCAGGAGCTGGTATATTTTCCGTGTATTTATTCTCCAGTAGGTCTTACTTGTATATAGCATGCTAACCCTAAACCTCTGCACACGTTTTGAAATGCATGTAAATTTAGCAGCTTATATTTCAGTCTTCTCTCAAATGTAAATGCTCCCAGATAAAATGTGGATCGCGAACTGAATCTATTTAAGGGTCCTGTGCCTGATTTTTTTTTTTTTTCTCCATGTATTTGAGCAAAAATAGTCTTTCCCCATATATACAGATATATTGTATTGTATATTGCAGCTCTAGAGGTTAAAATAAGTTTGCTGTGTATTGTCTGCATTAATTATAGCGTTTTCCTGTCTAATAATCAGGAAATCCACTGTTAGCATTCTAGTTGCTGTCCATTTTTGCCAGCTCCTGAAAATATCTCGACAAATTCAGTTTGAATTTCAGTCTAACTGGTTGTTTGTTTTTGGTTTTTTTTCCAAAATAACTTAAATAAGATTTTGAGTCAAACACCAAAACAAAGCAAGGATAAACAAGTCCTAAGTCTATCAAAATACGGGAATACTAGCTGTGCATACCCTTCTGTGTACATGGGATATAGAGGTTAACTGTTATAGAGTCCTGGGGAAACCTGAAATTGTAAAACAGCAAATGCAAATCCAGTGAGTGTGAATTTCCAAAGAGGCTGCAGGCAAACTACAACACGTGTGTGATGACCTGGAAGACAGGATGCGGAGATGTAACATCCGTATCATTGGAATCCCAGAGGGGCCACAGTCAAGTACCACCGCGGCTGTGTCTAAGTTATTAAGTGAAGTCCTGAATATGGGTAGAAATTTCATAATTGATCTCTCACACAGAACCAACCGGGGTAGCAAGTCGCGAGCCATCATAGCAAAGTTACATTACTACCAGGACTGCGTTGAAGTGCTGCGCTGTGCCCAAACCCAAGCACCTCTGCAGTTACAAGCTCAGCCTGTGGCCATTTTCCCCAGCTTCACCGCTTCTGTCTCTCAGGTTCATGCTGCCTTTGCTGATTCCCGGAGACTCCTTTGTGATCAGCAAGGTGTCCGGTTTGACATAATAATTCCAGCACAGCTCCATATTAGGCACAATGGAGAGGAGAAAGAGTTTGTGGACGCCACAGTTGCCATGCAGTACATCTAGAAGCATGTGATTAAAACCTGAGGTCCAGAAGAAGATCACTTGTGGGAGCAATGTAATTTCATCACTACTTTGATTTGCTGTGCCAATGGGCCACTGTTAACACAGATACATTTTCAACTTTTTTTTATATTTTCAGCCTTTTTTTCTGGAAAGAGGATGTTATTCTTAACGCAATGATGAGACTCATTCTGGCAGTGTATATGTTGCAGTATTTTTATTTCTATTGGTCAGTTGATTGTAGATTGTATCTCAGATTTAGCGAGAGCCTACTGTGTCCTGGCTTATATTTCATCAAACAAGCACTAGAAGTGTGGATTTAAGAGTTTTTGCGTTCCCAGAGTGGGAGGGTTGGGGATTTGCCAGACAGGTTTATTTTGTATGAGTGGTATTATTATTGTCTTTACCTAATTTTATCTGTGGTTTTTGGTTACATCTTATTATTTTTACTCTGAAACTTTTATTTTCCAAAAACACTGACACTCAAGTTACAAAAATGGCTTGTTTAAATACTGGTTGCTCAGTCAATACTGTGAGCTGGAATGTGAAATCTATGAACCATCCAATTAAAGGAAGCAAGGTTCTTGCTCATTTACATAAACTCAAGGCTGACATAGTGTTTCTTCAGGAAGCACCCTTGCGCATCTCTGATCACTCTAGAATTAAAAGTAGATGGGTAGGGCAAGTATTCCACTCCAAATTTAACTCCAAAGCAAGGGGCGCTGCAATCATAAAAAATAAATCTTTACCCTGTGTGGTGTTCAGATTTGATGCAGACCCAGGTGGACCTTTTACTATTGTTGGATAATTATATGGGTTCCCTCTGGTTTTGGCAAATTTTTATGTCCCTAACTGGGATGATGCAAAAAAAAAAAAATAATAATAATAATAATTTTTTTCACGACTTCCTGGGGGGATCTAAATCGGGTCTTATCTACTCTGGATCGCAGCTCCCAGAAGGTGACTCCTGCACATGCAAGTCACCTTCACCTTTCCTTGATATTTATGGGCTTGCTGATATCTGGAGGTCTCTAAACCCAACTTCACTAAAATACTCTTTTTGTTCTATTGTTCATAATTCATCATTTCAAAACAATTACCAGTACATTTTTTTTTAGACAAAAAACATTTACCCTTAGTCAAGGATTGTGACTACAAAGTTATTGTCATTTCTGATCACTCCCCTGTTGTTGTTTCATTGCAATTTCTAAATGTGTATTCTATCTGCCAGTTATGGAGATTTAACCCACTGCTTGCAGATGAGGAATTTGCAAATTTTATACAAACTCAAATTCAAGTTTTTGTTGATATCAATCAAACCCCAGATGGTCCTCATTCAACTGTCTGGGAGTCACTCAGAGGACATTTGAGGGTTTCATTATATAAAAATGGATTATTGCAAACTTAATACAATCTTCTATCCACAAAACAAGCTCAATTTCTCCTCTAAAAATCACAAAGCTGTTCATATGAACATGGAGAGAAAACAGGCAGGCTCTTAGCCCAACTGTTGGACAGAGAACTGCTAATCAAACCATACCTGAAATTAAAAATGATCAAGGAATTAAGTGTACAGACAACTTGGAAATAAACAATTTTTATGTTGTTTTTTTTTTTTATTTTACCAAACATTATACAGTTACCCACAACAAGTGTCTATTTAGATTTAGACTCCTTTATCAATAGAATTAATGTCCCTCAGTGTTCCTCAGCTGGAAGCAGACGCTGTAAATACTTTGGAGGAGACATTCTCCTATGCTGAAATTGAAAAGGCCCTGAAGAGTAAGCAATCAGGCAAGTCCCCGGGTCCGGATTCCCATCAAGAGTTTTATAAGAAGTTTGCACCTCAAATTGTCCCATTACTGAGATCTACATTTCATGAATCTTTTCAAACACAATCATTGCCACCAACTATGCACCAAACCGTCATCTCTCTGATCCTTAAGATAAAGATAATTTAGATTGCAGTTCATACAATCCAATTTCGTTCTTAAACGTTGTACCAAAATTCTTGCAAAAATATGTGAATGCGAAAAAATTCGGCTGTCCATCACCTCACCTGTTCAAACAGGATTCATTAAGAATAGACACTATTTTTTAATATTAGACACCTGTTAAATATCATTTATAGTTTCACTCGATGCTGAAAAAGCATTTGATCAGGTGAGATGGAACTTTCTTTTTTATACGTTACAAAAGTTTGGGTTTGGGGCAATTTCATCTAGTGGGTTAAAGTACTGTATTCCTCTCTCCTAGCCCAGACTAATAATATTTTATCTTTTGGCTTGAGCGTGGGATGGGACAGGGAT
Source organism: Periophthalmodon schlosseri (assembly GCA_000787095.1). Classification (NCBI taxonomy): domain Eukaryota; kingdom Metazoa; phylum Chordata; class Actinopteri; order Gobiiformes; family Gobiidae; genus Periophthalmodon; species Periophthalmodon schlosseri. The sequence goes on from KN474606.1 coordinate 17,948, forward strand.
GTCCACTGTCGCCACTTCTCTTTGCTCTGGCGAACCTCTCGCCATGGCTTCGAGACAGTGTGTTGACATCTCAGGCGTACGTCACAGGGATACAGAACATAAAGTGTGGCACTATGCCAATGCGCTTGTTTATTTCAAATCCATCAAAAATTCTCCCAAAAGTCCTAGATCTGCTTGAAGAATTTGGAGCTATATCTGGGTATAAAGTGAACTTTGTCAAAAGTGAAGTGATGCATATTGGCAGAAAAGCAGGGGAAACATCAGCAATTTTAGCCCTTTTCAAACTTAGTCACAATAAGTTCAAAAACCTAGAAATATCATAAGGATCTATATAAATCAAAGCATCAGGTTTTGCTCTCAAAACTAAAGCAGGATTTTGAGAAATGGGAGTTGCTGCGACTCTCGCTCAGTGGCAGAATATATACCATTAAAATGTTTTTGCAAAATTTTTCTATTTGTTCCAATGTCTTCAAATTTTTGTTACAAAATCCTTTTTACCAATCTGAACAGCCAAATATCCTCTTTCATTTGGAATAAATACACCGAGACTAAAACAAAGCATACTACAAAAACCCTGAAGTGCAGGAGGCTTGGCACTCCCAAACTTTTAGTTTTATTATTGGGCATCCAATGTCAGGGCAATGTTATACTGAAAAAATGAGAAAATGTCTGTTGAACGTGCGACATTATGATCCTTGCTTAGTGCTAGATTATCACTATCAAGACCCATCCCCAACTTTACCTCAAACCCACTTGTCATTAATTCACTCAAATTGTAGTACCAGTTCAGGAGACACTTCTGTTTCCTGAACTTTCCCTCAGTACTCCTCCTCAGAGACATTGCATGTTTCCGGCATCACTGCCAAATGAGGCGTTCAACATCTGGATGTGGAATAATTTATGTCTATAAACTCTACAGTGACACTGTCTTCAGCTCTTTTGAACAACTCGTGTCAAAATGTGACCTGCCTAGGTCACATTTTTAGGTATTTACAGCTTAGGAATGTCATTGCATGTAATACTGATTCTTTCCCATCTTGCCCTTCTCCGTCCCTTTGGAATGATACCTTTAAGTTAAAACCAGATGCCAAACATGTTATAAGTGTGACCTATGAGCTGTTGAATAAGTATAAGATGGCTACGCTGGAGTCACTGAAGAGTAAATGGGAGGAAGATTTGGGTAAACAGATCTCAGACGAGAACATTTTCTCTTCATCAATCTGCTTTAGACATATGGTGATTCAATTTAAAGTGGTGCATTGCCTCCACTGGTATAAAAGTCAGACTAAGTAAGATCAGAGATGGGTTTGACCCTACTCTGATCAATGTAAGGAGGAACCTGCCTCTTTATTGCACATGTTTTGGACTTGTTCAAAATGTAATAACTTCTGGAAATATATATTTGATGTTCTCTCTAAGATATGTGGTAAAGTACTGGCTCCTTGCCCGTTTGTTGCAATCTTTGGAGCGACTACTAGTTTACATTTGACCGAGGCACAGTCTAGTCTGGTGGCTTTCTGCACACTGTTAGCTCATAGGAGGATCATACTGAACTGGAAGGAAACACAACTGCCTGTATATGGGCTCTGGGTTAAGGATGTCAGATATTACACTCAGACACTGGAAAAGATCAGATATACAACCAAAGACTTGGTTCAAAAAATTTAAAAAATCTGGAATCCTTTACTTACTTTCAAATCATGGAAACAAGTGAAATTGCATAACATTTTATTTATTATTAAAATACATTTTATTTTTATTTTCTTTACCTTTATTTTTTTATTTATTTTCTTTATTAGTTTTTATTATTTTATTACTTATTTTATCATTATTAATACATTTTTTATTAATATTTATTTACTTTTTGTACCCGCCTGGCTTGTGCCTACATTTTGAGGGTGGGGTTCTGGGGAGAAAAAAATTAAAAAAATATTGAAGACTTTTTATACAACATTGTTCAACAATATCTTTTGAATAAATAAACCTTTAACAAATGCTAGCAATTGGAAACTCTGCCTTAAGGACTAAAAAGAGATGAGGCATTTCCAAAACAAGACTAAACTGGGGCTGACTGGGGCACCACATGACAGGCCTTGGTATCGTATTTTAAAAGTTCAATGTATGGCAGGCTGATGATACAAACCATATGTTAAGTCTAAACTCCACTAATTGCTGCTCATTAGTCGTATGGTCTCCTCCTGACAAACTAATGACCAATTAACGTCTGCATTTTGCTAAAGAGACGTTTTGTGCAGGGACTAAAATAATTTTCTTCAATCTCTCCGTGTTGTTGCCAAGTGATCAGTGGGGAGTCGGTCTGGAACTGAACCAGGCCTTCTGCTGTTCGACACCAAAGCTTGTATTTATAAATAAACTTCATTTGACAATTTGATCCAAAGGTTTTATTGACTATTTATTTACTATTTGTACCAAACGAAATGCCAAATTTTATTTTATACATTTGAGTTATTTTCAGAAATTAATGTGAATGTTTGGTTAGGTTAGGTGGAAGTTTTCACCTGTGTCTGCTATATAGTTATAATCTATGACACCCGTGGATCAATATGTTATAATTTGGACATTTTAAATCTCAATATTCATCTAAAACAACTTAAACAAAAGAAACAAGTCTGCAGACTTCTGTGTCAGAAAAATGTGGTGCTCAATGAGAGCTGGCGTCTCCGTAAATATCATCACAACAAAGAGATTTTTTTTTTCATTTGTACTAAAATGACTATGTGATACTGCTGAATCCTATGTGTATCTCTGAAAGCTCTCGTTAAAGCTTGCTCAAACATGCACAAATCACTCCAAATACAACTCTGAGATGGTAAATGGTGAGGAGGAAACAACTATAGCATGGTTAAAAGCTCTAAAAAGTTTTGCACAGATTTTGCACAAAAGGTTTAAAAAGGTTATTGTGCTATAATGTTCCATAGTATGGTGGGAAAAAAAAAAATCTATCTTTCATTTGTTCAACTATTTCCAAAAATACCTGGTTTGGTAGAGTCACCTGCTTGTCTCCATGGAGAATCCTAAGTTTTGTGCTATTTTGTTGAGTCAATGAGGCATTACAATAATTATTAATACCTCATTGTGTTGAACATTCCAGACAAAACAACAACATCTCCATGGAGAAAAAGGTTGAAAGTACTTTTAATAAAAGATTTTGAAATTGAGTCAATTGTAGGTTCTATTTGGGGTGTCTGTTGTTTTTTCTGCACATGTTTTGTAGTAAGAAGGGCAGCACTCACGCCTCACCGCCAGAAGGTTGACTGACTGAACTGTTAAATTATTAAAGGTGCACTGTGTTACTTTTCTGGTGGAGCTCTGCCACCTGCATGTCTCCATGACGATGTTGCTTTGCCTGAAATATTTCACAGTATGACATTGATCATAAATTTATTTATCTACATCAGGGGTTCCCAAAGTGGGACCCGCAGGCCAAACTGAGCTCTCCAGGTGGTCTAATTTGGGCCACAAAGGGGTTCTGAGATTTAAAGAAAAATCTATTTTGATTCACTTTTGTATTGAAAAGACTGTCAGAAGATGGGAAAGAGAGAGAGAGATGCAGAAGAACATTTTTATGTGCAAACTGTCATTATGTTTGTCCCGCTAATGTGTATTCATTTGGCCCACCGAGAAAAAAAACTTTGGGCAACCCTAATCTACATGGAGCACCACCAGACAAAGTTACAGGTCCAGTCTGTGGAGAGGCAACCCTGCTCATAGTAAGAATGTATGTTTTTCAAGGATTTTTTTTTGTTTTTCAAGGATTTTTTGAATGAGAAAAACCCTTGTAATTAAATAAGTGCTTGGTAAATACTTACTAATAGATAAACAGATCGATACACTCCACCAGAAAAGTTACATCTTACGTCTTTAAGGACCTAACAAAAATAGCAAGTTGAAGTAATATCCGAAACTTAACAAAATCATTTTTAAAATACATCATTGTCCCTTTTATGTTTAGAAAATTCATTTTGTCTTCTTTTTATAAACCCCTTACAAATAAATCCAGTTATGTTTGATATGACATTATAAAGCTATTTATTCAGCTCAATATAATTATAATGGAAGTGACAGTATTTTAGACCCATCAAAGCAAGCTAATCCTGTATATTGTCATACTGTCACAGACACAGCAGTGCTTTGGTCTATATGTGATTTTACATTCAGTTTGAAGTCTCCTGAAGCTGTCCTAACCTCACTACATTAATAATGATTGTGATGCCAGTTCTTTAGATAAAACTGTAAAAAAAAAAAAAAAAGCCTGTAAGTGTAAAAATGATGTGTGAGTATGACAGGTTTTTATGTTTTTCTAATACTCAGTTTGGTGGGATAGTACCTGTGGTAAATATTTATCATAGTTTTACATCAGTGGCAGGTTGTGGAAAAATGTTGAGAAGAAAAAAATACAGGAAGTAGCTGTGAGCTCTAAAATGGAATACCTCACCCTGTGTCATCAACACTGAAAATTCCATTCAAAATGCAATACAACCATCATTTAATAAAACAGAAGCGTTGTCATTTATTTTTATTATTCTAATATAATATATTTTTTTAATTTTTTATTTACGTTATGGTAGCTAGGCAACAGTCATGGAATTACCTCTACGTATGTCACAACCACAAAGTAAAATTATAAACTAAAACAAAAAATTAATTAATAAAAAAAAAAAAACTATTCTGCAAATCAACTTTTTAAAGCTTTTAATCATGTTATAGCTGTTTCCCCATTCTCATTTCTCATTCTCATCGTCTTGAAGTTGTTTTTTGGAGTGACTCGTGCATGTTTGAGCAATCTTTAATCGCTTATTTTCAAGACGCTGTATTGCCGTTCAATGCCCATTTTCAGTGCCACCGGTAAACGCCCACTGCTCTTTACTTCGTTCTTCTATTTAATTTTCTTTATCAGTGACATGCATAGGATTTGGCAGCGTCATGTAGTCATTTTGGTACAAATGAAAAAAAAAATTGTACTTGCTAGCACGATGCGCAGCTATCCATAGGAGGGGCCGACAGCCGTATGACTCTTCGTGATGATGTTTACGGCAAAGTCAGCGGACTCGTTTCTTTTATTAAGTCGTTTTAGATGAATATTGAGATTGAAAATAAGCACATTATAACATAACGATCCACGGGTGTCATAGATTCTAACCATGTAGCAGACACAAGCACAATGTCTTCTTTAAAATATAGAAAAAAATCTTTGATACATTTACAGTATGTTAGCTATGAAATGAGTAACCTAACCTGCCATACGCACGTTAAATGCAAGAAATAGCCGAATAGCCGTCTCTATATGTGTACATTAATTCATTGTTTATTCCCTCTATAATTATTTAATGCATCTAAATATTTAATACCATGTAAAGGGAGTTTTATGGATATGCCGAGTTTGCATATATATTTGCTTTTAAGGCGTTCGGCAAACAAGACGTGTGTTGATGTCTGGCTGGCGCTGGATTCAATAAAGTGGCGATTATGTGGGATGTAAGCAGCATTTTTACAGAAATGGACCAGTCTTTCTGCTATCGCTCATTTCTTCGGCGTTGGTAATTCTTTCGCTGACTGTAATTTAGCAACACAATGCACAAAGCAGGATGCAAATGCAGACATAAGGGAGCAGAGGTCTTTGATGGATTCGCTGTATAATACGCTCGCGACGTCCTAATTATGCCGACTGCAGCTGTAAGTGAGGGCGGACTGGGGATGGCTAAATAAAACAGGTCTTCTGCATGCGGCGGATGCACTGGCCCCGTGTAACTCTCTCATTGGCTCATGTGAACAGGGGAAGAGTTGACGAAAGTTCTACTCAAGTATTGTTGCAGAGAAATAGTGTTATGTCAGGAGAAGGATGAGGTAATCAAAATAAGTAAATCAAAAGTAGTCAAATTAAGTGACATTCAATTTAATTAAAAAGTAAATTTGCTAATCTCAATATCCCACAGAAGAGCGATGGAAAAAGTCAAGTGGGAATCCATTTTAGTGTTGCGTAAATAACAGGTAGGGCTGGGTACTGTTTGACTTCTTTCGATACCAGTATTTTAACGATACCTGCTTTTCGATAGTGGTTCCTGAACGATTCTTTTTTCAGTGCCTGTATTTTTTGTAAATGTAAGTTAATGGCCAATATTATTAAGAAAGCATGTTATAACTACTTTACGCAGATGCGCTCCACATTTACTCAGAAATGGCGCTTTTACCAGGACTATGAGGAGGAGGATTTTGGCAGAGTTTGGTTCATATTATCTGTTTGGCTTCAGCTTTACGTGGACACTGCAGACTGTGACTGGATGTGGATTTATTATTACACATTTTGACTTTGAGACACTGTAAGGGCCCCGCACTGGAGACATGATGTGTTTTCGAGTGGATACGTTTCAACTCTGCACAGCGCTTCTTCATTTCTTCTGTTTTACGGGTAAGATGACACACTGCACTGTTTGGACACATATAGGACTATGTCAACCGTGAGTGCTGTTTGTGCCATTCGTTTGTACAGAGCATAGTCGTGATGCGTGAGCACCTGTGCTGCTGCACCGTCAGAGTGGTGTATGTATTGGCTCATTGACGTTGGCATTTAAAGCCAAGGAACCAAAAGTTGGCACCAAACGAATGGTGGTTTTTCGCTGCCAGTACTTGCCAAATTCTTTCAGTCGGTTTCTACTTTGAACTGAGTTTCGGTGCCCAGCCCTTATAACAGATGAATGGATCAGGTGGTAGAGTGGTTGCCTTATAACCAGAGAGTTGGAGGTTTAATTCCAGCTCTAACTAATATATACGAATGTCGTGTTGTTAAGACAATGCCTACTAATATGGTGTATGAGTGATAAATTGGTGGTAGTTGGAGAGGGAGTAGATACAGATTCACAGCCATGTCTACATCAGCGAGCCCCAGGGCAGTCGTGGCCATAGACTTACCTTGTTTGATCAGAAAGACAAAACTAAAACATTAAAAATAAGGAAAAAATGGAAAATATATTGAAACCGGTGCACTGGTGAATAAGAGTAAAACTATGACAAATACCAATTTGTCAAAATGTTATTACCTCTACAGGCTTCTTCAGACAGCTTTCACAAAAAGCACGCAGTGAAATATATTTCCCACTCTCTCTGTCTTTCTCTCTATCCTTTATGCTATCTCTCCACTTTTATCTTCTTCCCTCTCTGTCCCTTTATGTCTCTCCCTTTCTCTCCCATCATCCCTCTCTATCTCCCCACCTTTCTCTTTTTCCCTCCCTCTCTTTCTTTCCCACCCCCCCTTCCGTCCCTCCCTCCTCCCCTTTCTTACTTTCTCACTTTTCCCCTCTATCTCTCTCGTTCCCTTGCTGTAACTCTCCACCATTATCTCTTTCTCTTTTTCTCCCCCCCCCCACTGTCTCTGGTTGTCTCTCCTTTTCCCATCTGCTCTCTCTCCCTCTCTCTCTCTGTCTGTCTCTCTTTTTCCCTCCCTCTCGCACTCTTTCATTCCTAGAAGTTACAGTTGCCCATTAAAACGTCTTGGCTCACATTCTGTCTGACAAGTTTTTTTGAAGTTTTCCTGTTTCCTGCGGCAAAACAAAAGTTGAGAACGTGCTAACTTGTCTTTCCACTCAAACATTCCAGTTTTGTTCCGTTTCTTTGTCAATATTCCCGCTTGTTTTGATGTTTTGGGAGGCAGAGATAGTAGCAGGGCCCGGGGGACTTGCATGGCGTCAGTATGCACAATCACGCTTGGTGGGGTCCCCGGGTTCGAATGGTGATCAAAGGAACAAAGTGTGAAGTGGAAACTACAGAAGTGCCGTGGAAAAGCGGAGAATCTGCATGTCCCTGTGAAAACGAGCTGTGACGGCGTTGTTTACAGTGAATATTTTTTGGTGCGATCGGTTTTGATTTAGCTCAAAGTGGCGGTGATAAAAACTTCAGGAAATGTGATCGGAGAAAGGGAGCTCAACTAAAATGTATTTTCAATTAGGAAAAAACAGATTAGGTTATGATGAAAATAGCTCGGAGGTGCAGTAATATTCGGTGGGCGCTTGCATGTCACAGATATTCCAAAGCTTGAGAAGAAAATGATGTTTTGGTTTAGAAAAATTAAGAAACTTTTTTTTCTTTAGGCAAAAATCAAGCTCACTATTTGAATATTTCATCATTTTCAAAATCTGTTATCTGTCATATATAAAATGTGACCAAAAGAATTGCAACACCATAATGTAGTAACGTGGCTGATGAAGACCACTTAAAGGTCTTAAAATTGACTCTTGTGCAGTTTCAGCTTAAATATGCAGGATTTGTGTGTTAAACATGTGTGAATGAAACAAAACACAACTCCAGGTGCGTTTGTGATGAGGAAACATTATAACACAGATCAGAAAATAGTGTAATATCGGACCTTTAAATTCACCTATTGATAGCTGTGCCCTAACTTAAGTATCCTTATGCATCCCACCTCCTCTGCTATGTTGTTCTGATCCACTGGAGTGACCCAAAGGTTTTATGCAGGTTCAAGGTGAAGGTGACGTGGAAACTCATTGGCAGCTCATGAGAAAGAATAAAATGCATTATCAGCGAGGAGAGACAGTGTACGGGGATTTTGTTTGGAAGGAAGGTCACAGAGAATTTAAGTCTGTGCAATTGATCCAGTAATTTTTCTCACACAACTAATTTCATTTTGTTCATAGTTCTCTGGTCTTCCTCTGGGCCTCCTTTTACTTTGCAGCTCTGACCTCAGCTTCCTTCTACTCATATTCACTCTCTCTTCTCTGCTTTTTATCAGAGGTTGCCAAAATCTTACCAATCAGGCAATGATGTGTTAATATTGGTGCTTTCCAGGTCCAGCCCACCAGCATTACTGATAGTGAATGTGGGTAAGTGGATATGATTAGCAGTTTAATATTATAATGGTATGGCTTGATTTTGAGGGATTTCAGCCCTCAGAGTGACGCTGCAGAGGCTTTGTGGTGATAAGGGTTGGTGGTTCAGTTTCAGCTTGGACCAGCACATAACGTTATTGGGCCTCATTCATGATTTTTCTTATGGACAGTTTTGGCATTCAGAAAATGTTTTCTTAACTGAAAATGATCTGGAAAAACACGTTCTACAAACAGTCAGGAGCATTCGTAAGCACAAAAATTCGACAGTTTTAGAATATTATTACTCTGATAATGCAATGAAAAATTGTAATTCTTCCATGATTGTAAGTTATATAGTCCCTTAAATTATTTCCTATAATAATATTAGTATGTGATCCAGTAACATTTATGATGAGTTTTATACAGAATGTGGTCTTTCTGGTGTAACACTTCACAGGCTGCAGTGACAACCTGAGTCTGTCCCAGCCCCATTGCTCTTGTATGGGCCACTGTTACTGCCCCTACCACCCCCCCATGATCAGAGCGCACTCGTATCCGCCCCCCTTCCGTCGCTATTTATCGCAGGTAATGAACCACTTCATTAACAAGAAGCTTTTAGTCTAATGAGGCCAACCGCATGATTAAAGCCACTCTGATTTTTACCGTCTTAAAAACCTGAAAACCAGAACTAGCTCATTGTAAACAGTTTGCAGTGATCTAAAGCCATTCTTCGCTTACCTTATGCATTTTTAGCATTTCAATGACTCACCGTTTTAGTTTTAGTGCTTTTCACTCCGAGAGACCAGAGCAGTGTTCTGCCGTCAAAGTAAAACGAATGACAACTAGCATGCAAACTGCACGCTTTTTGATTCTCTCTTCTACATCGATTTATAATTAGATGCAGACAGACCACAGCAATAGTAATTCAGAGCTTCTTTAGAGCCATAATCGGATTCAGATTTCAGATATCCCAGTCTGCAGTCACTAGGAGATGTCTGCGTTATTCTGTCCTGATATTCGTGGAGGCTGGACTTAAAGGGCATGAGAAGCTGCTGTTTGTGAATCTGTTTGTCCCTGTGAGGTTTATGTAGTGCAAAGTCAAATCACCATAACTGTCAAACAAAAAAAAAATGTAAATACAGAATGAGAAATTACCACAGCGATGAACAAAAAACGAAATATTGTATCACATTGCCTCTGTTTTTTAAGCTATAATCACCAATTTTCAAGTAGATATGTATAGTACTATCGGCTCTTACAAACCCTTTGGTGCATCACTAGTATTTATATGAATGGACCATTTTCTTGCAATTACATAGCCTCTGTTTTGCACCTATTTTTTCTCTGGTAAACAGCAAACTCTACTACACTACTGTAAAAAATAATTACAGATACAATTTGGTTATTTGGTTTCCCAAGCATGAATTCAGATAGGAAGTAATTCAATGAGAGATATTATAAAGGGTTTCTCTGAGACTGTAATTGTGCAAAATAATTGTGTGTGTTCAGATTTGTACATTTCTGTCCTTTTTGTCCAAAACATGAACAACAGCAGACCCCTATTTGCATAAGAGAGGATCAAAGTGGATGTAGCAAAGAAAGCCCACAGACTGCTAACGTCTTTCAAAATCTGGCTTTGAGAGCGAGCCCTCAAAATCTGAAGAGGAATTGTAAAAAAATAATTTGTAAGGCTAAAATGTCCAATATTAAGAGGAGAGTAATACAACTTAAAAAGGGCCTGTACCCTCATTTTTTCCATGTATTTGGGCAAAATTTGTCTAGCCCCTAGTACAGATATATTGTTTAAGCAGATGTTCATGTCAAAGTCCACTGTGTACTGTCTTAATTATAAAGTGTTTTCCTGTCCAAGAATCAGGAAGAACACAGTTAGCATGCTAGTTGTTTACCGTGGTGGAAAAACTCCGCTTTGTTTTCTGAAAGTTGGGAAAAGCGCTTACAAACTCATCGCTGTGAATAATTAGAATGCTCTGAATTCATAAGGTAAGTGAGGAATAACTTTGAACCACTGCAAACTGTTTAACTAGTTCTGGTTTTCACGTTTTTAAGATGTAAAAAACAAGTACAGCGCCTCTAAGGGGAGAGTAATACAACTTAATGAATGGACTCAAAAATAAAATACTATAGTGAGATAAAGTAAGTTATTAAAGTGTTGTGTAGCATAGTAGTGAGTCCATAATGTGTCCATAGAAGCCCAGTGTTTAGCCTGTGCCTGGGGCGGTGCTGTCTGCCTCTCCCCCGGGACCTGCTCACCGGATGGAGGAGAATTTAAATGAACCTCACAAACTTCAGTAAAGTTGTTTATCGCTTATGATTCCTCTCTGCTCTCGAGAAGTGTCTGCAACACCAGTAAATTATCTCCAATCATATCATCACAGCGGAGAAAGTACAAATCAAATGCTGGTGACATCGCAACACTCTATAGGCCAATAATATTTAATACAGACGGGGGCAGCCAAAGTAAATGCTGTTAAAATGCAGATTTGTGTTGTACTACAAGAAGTTAATGGGTCTTGTCGCTCATAGAAACGATCAGGTTCAACATTTGTGCGTTTGCCTTTTGGATATGTCATGACAAGGTACAATGTTATCCATAGTGAAATGTGTTTTTTGTTTGATTTTTTTTTTAATTCAAATATACAGTGGTATAAACAACAACAAGAGGCTTAAGCTTTTACATTCACATTCATAGGGCATTATGTATTAAACAAATATAGATAAAAAAGTAAATACAATATTACATTTTATATTTTGAATTCAGTACAAAGAGCTTTTGTTTTTTAAGGCTTTTGGGTTTATGCAATAATTTAAAGAATTTGTATAGGAGGATAGAAGGGATTAAAATACAATAAATTTGGGTTTCTGGCTAGAAAATTTACAGCGATGGATAAGATATTTTGATAGGATTAGGATTTGGTTCAAGACTTTTTTTTCTTTTTTTTTGCTACAATACCTTTTTTTTCGAAAACACCAAAAAGTACATGTTTTGCATTAAATGGTAGGTTCGTATCAAGCTTTCTATTCACAAACAAAAGTATGTCATTCCAAAAGATCTGAGTGTACGAACAGTCCCAAAGCAGTCCCAGTCCAGTTTCTTCAATGCCATGACAGAATTGAGCAAAGAAGATCTACGTTTAAGCGAAATTTTGAGATGACAGTGTTAACAGGGTAACATCTATGTAGGATTTTCAGGCACACCTCACGAATCTTATTAGTTACAAAATATTTCCTAGGCAAAATCCAAACGTAGTTCCAGTTAATGTCAGTAAATGCATTGTTCCAGACAAAAACAGCAGCTGGTTTACTGATGTATTCTCTTCTAATAAGTTCTCTTATACATTTGTTATTTGTTTTAAAGCTCAAAAATGGCTCAGAGTTACCAATAAACAGCTTCTCCTTCGAAGGATCATCATTAGAGGCGTTTACATAGGTGGACATCAGCATTTTCACCCCAGAAGGAATAGCGTTGAAAACAATGGCATATTCTCTTGGCTTTACTGGAAAATTGTAAACACTGAGACATTCTCTGTAAAAATAGGTGATGCCTTCTTTGTTGAATAGCTGGTGAACATACATAATCCCATAGTCTACCCACTGTTTGTAGAAAAGAGTTTTGTGCTTAAAACATATATCCTTGTTATTCCATATGTAATACTTGTGTGGTGAGAAGTTATGCTTATGTACTAAAGTCCAACGTAACAGTAACTGCTTGTGAAAGTTACAGAGTTTATCTATCAATGCTGTAATTACATCTTAGAATAAAGTTGAAACCTCCTAATGTACAGGGAAATCTGTCTCTTGCTTCCCGTCTGGAAGAATGACATCATCACACACTGTAAATATTTGTCTGTTAAACACAAAAGAAATGGTCTCTGTTCACTCAGTGTTTTTAAAGCATAAATATTGGAAGCAATATTTTGAAGTTAACTTATCAAACTAGGTGATTTTTACTGTCTTTAAAAACGTGAAAACTGATTTTAAATGGTTTGCGGTGGTCCAAAGTTATTCCTTATTTAGCGTTTGCATTTTGAGCATCCCTGAGCATCACCACAATGAGTTTTTAAACACTTTTCACAACTTCCCGAGGCCAGAGCAGAATTTTGCTGTCACGATAATGCTAACAACAACTACCGAGGTGATAGCGCACTTCTTGGTTTGCGGAGGACAATAATGCTTTTGAGGCAGGCAGCACACAGCAGTCTCGTTTTGATCCTGAGAGCTGCTTATGCAATATTTGACAATATATCTGTACTGGAGCTAAACACATTTTACGTTGTTACATGAAATAATTGGGTGCGGTCCCTTAGGTTTGCAGTATGTAACTTCCTGGTGGTGGCATGATTCCAAGGAAATACCTTTCTTCTGAACAGTCTCCATGGAGATAGAAACATTTTATGCCATACATAGGAACAAGCAGGAGGAGGCCCTGCTAAGAGTCAGGTTTGTGGAGACGCAAGCCCCCTCATAGTAAAGATGGTTGTTTTTTTCTAAGTTTGCAACAATCAAATACAAAAATAAATAAAAATACATGCTTTACAGGGATGTAAATAATTAGCCTTTAGGTCGGATAACTCTGTGCACATTACTTAAGCGCGTTTAAGCTACAGACTTGAACATGATTTTTTCAGTCATCTTGTATCTTACATTCACATCGTCTAAGCACTGTGAGTGTAGCAGTGGAGCAGGTGGCTGTATCGCTCTCAGGGCAGAGCCAGCAGAGCAGAGAGGTGCTGAACTCAGAGTGACTCTTCCCCGCGTTCGCTTCACTGCACCCAGCCACCACCCAGCCATCCACACCCCCTCCTCCAACTACTATACTTCTCTCCCGTCTCCCTCTCCTCTTTCTCTCTTCTCTCCCCCTTTCTCCCTTCTTTCCCCTTTCCCTCCTCTCTCCCCCTCCCCACCCCAGCTACACCTCTCTCCACTTCCCATCCCTCTTTCTCCCTTCTCTCCCCCTCCAACCTTCTCTCTCCCCTTTCCCACTCTCTCCTTCTTCCCCCTTTCCCTCCTCTCTCTCTCCCCTCTCCACGAGCCCTAAATTCCCTTCTCTCACCGGGCCACTCCGCTCCTCCGTCTCCTCCACTTCACATTGCATGCATCCGTGAGCAGCGCCGTGGAAAGTGAAAATAAAAACAGGGTCCCAGGCAGAGGTTGCGTAACAGATTGGCGGTAAAGATG
>JACM01070752.1:0-18424 GCA_000787095.1 Periophthalmodon schlosseri
TATTATTATTATTATCAATAATAATAAAAATAATGAATAAATTAATTAATAAATGAGGTGTTGTGATCGGTGTAGCCATAAGGAGTGCCAAATGTTACCCAAACATGTATGAATGACATCTCAAACCTCTTCAGACATGTGTTTGATGAGAAACGTTCTAACACGGTAGCTCCAAAAAGTTGATTTTGCATAATATCCCTTATTTAAATTGCTTGAATTAAGAGTTTTGTTTTTTTTCATCTTCATTAGGATACATTTAAAGGAAGGAAGAAAATGCCTGTGGACATAAATAAGAAACTAAAAGGTTTTTGTTTTACTTGAAATGAGAGATTAAAAAAACTAAATCTTATTTACTTACTTACTTACTTACTTACTTACTTACAATGCCACCTTGCCAAGTACTGGTCAGGTCTGCGGAGAGGCCAGCCCACTGACAGTAAGAATGCATATTTATCAAGGTAGCTCAAAACCCCTGGAACTGGGGTAATGTTGTGTTTAATGTGCTGTGGAACTTTCCCTCTGACCAAAAACGTTAATTGGTGCACCTTTAACTTTTTAAAAATGTTTTATAACTGTATAATATTCTGAATGAAATCAACCATTCTAAATAAAAAGATAACATTAACACATACACACAACGTGATGCAAACAGCCTAAAATTCAAATCCAGTTTAACTTTTATTATGTAAACTAATTACTACTTTTAAAACATTCACGATTATCTTGTAGAACTTCTTATATTGTGACATAAATAACCACAAATGTCGATTACTTCTGGCATCCCTAAGAGTAACCAAAACGTTTACTCAAGTAAGAGTACTGTTACTTTTAAAATTAAAATTCAACGTTCTAAATATAACTGATTACCCGCCTCAACCCATGCAGTGCCTGTCTGTGGAATACATATTTACATTATACTTTCAAATGCAGTAAACATCAGGGTGCTCTCCAACTCCAGATTCCACCTCTCTGCATTTGCATATGACAGAGGAAGCGGCTTTCATTGGGATTCATGGGTTTGTAGCAAAAGAGCAACACAAGCGGCGCACATCTTGCCGTTTTTAAGTTCACATAGTAGTGTTTGAGTTCTATTTTTGACTCAAAGAAAGTTTTGTTTGAAAAAGTGCCTCTACGAGATGCGCTTGAAAAGTTCCCAAGTGGGAGGTAGAGCACAAAGCCTAAAGTCACAAAACCGAGACGCCGACACCACGGAACAGATGATATTTGATCTAGTATTCACTTTATTGAAAGATGAATGCGCTACGTGTGCATACAATATTTGGAATACAATGATGTCAAACACAGAGAATTACCGCTCATTAAAGGGCCCATATTACGCTATTTTCTGATCTATGTTATAATGTTGTTTCCTCATCAAAAACAGACCTGGAGTTGTGTTTTGTTTCCTTCACACGTTTAACACACAAACCCTGCATATTTAGGATGAGTTTTAGCCCTGGAATCGCCGATCTCTACTGAACGCAAGGTAAATGTAGTTGTTAACTTGAAAACTACTGTGACATCACAAGGTGGAACAGAGCATTTTGAGCTTTGGAGATGTAGACAATCGAGAGATGTGAATGAAACAAAACACAACTCCGGGTATGTTTCTGAGTTGAGTTAACGGCGTTATAACATGGCTTAAAGTTCACAAGAATCCATACAGGACCTTTAAATAAATCCAGAAATTAATATATTTTTTGTTGTTGGAAATTTTTCATTTCTCATCAACTAAATCCCCTAGTTTCATACAATACAGAAATTCCTCCTAGCTCAATTTTAGGCAAATATTTGGACATAGTAATTTCAGAATTGGAAATACAGGCAATAGACTTTTATAAATACTTGTTGATTTTTTAAAAATTCTTCATTAAATAAATCCCCTTCAGATGAAAAAGGAATAAACCATTCTTCATCTGGGTTTTAAGTAAATATTTGAACGCAGTGATTTCTTGGTGCAGTTAACTTCATCATTAAGGTGGAAACGATTGGATCTCATTTTTAAAACGTGAAAGGAGGAAGCAGATATTTACACGTTACACATTACATTACACACTGCAAATTCGGCTACTGTGCATCGCATCAGGTTTGTGAAGTTGGAGTGTATTATTTTGTATCACGCCTTTGTATATTAAAGGAGAACTGCCGTGCGGGACGTTTGGACAGAATCTTACAGCTAACCCGGGCCCGGAAGAGATCGCTAAATTACTCAAAAATGCACGGATGACGTCTTAAACCTCTTCAGGCATGTTTTTGATGAGGGAACATTATAACACAGTAAAGCTCAAATAAAGCTGATTTTGCATAATACCCCCTCTTTAAACTGTTACCTACAACTTTAACCTGTTCCTCGCTCTCAAAAAACCCTTTGGCACTTTGCTAGTGTTCTTTTTTTTCAGGAACATTGACAGATGTGAAGTTAGAGCTACCATCTGCAGGTTTATTTGGTTTTTTTTTTGTTACCAGTAGATGGCAGATGTGAAACCAGTTCCCCCTCTCCTCACCTGGCTTTTGTTCAGACTCACCTGTGCCCTCTGGTCTTAGTGATGAAGTGTGAGAATACAACAAGGCCCGGTTGCCCAATCTAATTACAAATGGTAGCTTTAAGGCAGTCCGCCCTAGCAAAGCAAACAAAACCTTTTTATTCTCAACTGGGATTTTGCGATGTCAAATTATTGCAAGAAGAAAAAACACAATTTTCCATTTATGACCAAAAATGACAAAAGCTTTCACCTCATCATCATGTGAACATCTTTATGAAATCAAACTTTCAGAATGAAAAAGTCGATGTGATGTGACAAACACCAGAAAAAAGATTCACTTTTCATTTTCGTATGATTATATTATGACCTGTTCAAGATTATTCAATTAATTGCATATTGATTAACCAATTAATGTCGACGTTCTTACCAGCAGCGTCCTGTAGAAGACGTCCCGTAGATGTTCGATGGCCGCACCTCCAGCTTGTCCTCGTTCTCTTGTTCAACACCGCTCCATTAGCCCAAAATAGGTCAGCTTTAATCCAGCGCCAAATGAAAAGAAATGAAAACGCTTCCATTTGTGACTGAAGCCCTGTATTTCTGCGCGTGCTGACGGCAACAATTAGTTATGCACTGTGGACTATAATAAAGGTATGCGCGCGTGTAGGGGTAGAAAGTCATCTGCAGAAGTGGCTTGCCTCATCAAGAAAATAATACATTTGATTCGGCCGAAAAGTAAGTCACTTTTTACATTACGCTCTGCAAAACGAATTGGAAAAAGAGTTGGTACTTCAAAGAGAAAAGTGCTTGTAACGTTCGTTTTCTATTTATGAAGACAACTCCGTGGTTCCTCGCGGCGTTATCCGGTCTAGGTGTGGACACGCCCACTGCCTGTTGGTACTCAAGCGAATAAGACGAAAAGTGGTCTATTCTGGTATCAGATAAAAAGAGGTTTTCAAGGACAGAGGAAGAAGAACAGGGTAGAAATGCTGATCTACAGCTGCGCAAACCCCCATGTCTCAACGGTTCTCAGTGCTTCAGTTATTCCTCACTTAACTTAGGCAGTCCGAGCGTCCTAATTATTCACAGCAATGAGATTATAAATGCTTTTCACAAATTTTCATTGACTAGAGTTTTGCCGTGACAGTAAAGCTAACAACAACAACTAGCATGCTAACCGCACACTTATCGGACAATAAAATGCTTTATAATTTACTTTTCTTTATACATAGCAGCGGTGGATGAAGTACTCAAGTTTGTTACTTAAGTAAAAGCACAGATACAGAGGCAAAAAGTTACTCAAGTAAAAGTATCACATGAAATAATCTACTTAAGTAAAAGTATTTAAGTATCTGTTAAAAAATGTATTGTAACACTAAAAAGTAAAAGTATTTCACACAGATTTTGATGGAAGTCTTGTTAAATGTGTTAAATGTAGTGATAGTGATTAAAAAACTATACATATCTTGGTCAACAGTAGCAATACAAATCAATTTCTTACTTTTTCATATTAATTTTGTGTATTTATTTTCATTTTACTCAAAGCTGAAGCTTTAACTCGAAACTTTACTCAGGATGTTATCGCAAACATGGTAAAAATAACCCCTCAAATCACGTGAAAAGTACTTTTTACTTCACTTTTACTTTTTGCAGTCCAGTTCAAAAATGTCGTGAAGTAGAAAGTACAGATACCTGCTCTCAATTGTAGTGAAGTAGAAGTAAAAAGTATCCACTGTAAAAGTTACCCTCCACCACTGTTAGATACAGACAGTACACAGTGGATATATTTTCACCTTGAACTCTGCTTCAGCTCCGCTCTGGCCTATGAAACGTGGTGAATACTTGGGATGTGCAGAATGCATAAGGACCAATGTCTGTTTTACTGTTGGATTTTCTGACTTCCTGTTGGTTAAATCAATGATCATGTTGAGCCTTAAGAGGTAACTCGTCTTGTGTTTGGGCTTTACAGAAATAAATTGAATTGAAGGAATAACGTTGGACATTTAAAATGAAGTAGTTCTGTTTTTCACGTTTTTAAAGACAGTAAAAGTCAGGTACACTGTCTTAACCATTGTCTGAAAAGGTCGATACATCGTCAACATGGGCAACTTTTTAATCTTTTTGAAGAAAACAAAGAAGACAAAGTAAGTATAAAGAAGTAGGTGGAGATAATCGGTTCTGAAAACTGATTTTCTGTGCTCTCAAGCCTCAAATACAGGACAATACAGGATTACTCACACAGGCATGAATCAATCGAAATACAACTCTGAGTAAACTAATGATGAGAGGACACCATTATAACAGGGTTAATAGCTCATCAAAGCCCATTGTACATCCCCTTTAATTGAGTTAACAGGATCCAGGTGTTAGCGGAGCTGAGTCACGGTACAATTCAATAACAGCGGAAGCCAAAAGAATTGGAACTAGGTTAAACCCCACTCACTTTAATACCACATAACCTTTACTTTGGTGTATTACTCATCGCTGCTTATTCTCTCTCTAAATCCATCCCGCAGCGCTGTTGCCATCTGATAAGCAGCGGTTTTCTCTACACTTTTCACTACACTCTCGATCTCATTTGATTTATAACCACATGAAACAAAATGTACATCCCCGGTGTCATGACCCCGCGTCGCCAGCAGAGGTGCAACACAATAAAACAACACACCGAAAAGTAAAGCAGCAGAGGAAGACAGTGCTCCGGTTTACCCAGCGACGGAGGGCGAAGTAGACTTTATTGATGCGTGGAGGATTGTCAGTATTAATAAAAAGAAAATGTGAAATCAAAAGTCATATCCAGTAGCAATAAGCGTCACAATAATTACTATCGATTTATAGTTCAATATATGAAACCTGGATCAACATATTTCGGGGCTCAGTATTTATCATGTGTACTTTTTCTTTGCAATAGTGGGGAGATTTTTGTCATTTTTATGTAGTAACTTAAGATGTGAGCTGCATTGGGTTGAATAAGTAACTTCTGTGGCTGATTATTGGTTCATTCTGACATGTATTTGTTGCAGCTCAGGCCTTTTAATGATACTGTCTATTTAAAAATTGGTTTACTGGGATTATCTTGTGTTATTGTGTCAGTGGCACAAAAGTAGTAGTTTCAATATTATTATTCAATATTTCTCTGTAGCAATATATCGTGCTTCAAAAGTTGTTATTGTGACAGGACAATGTGTAAAAATGAACAGTGACACAATGGGCTCTGTGCACAGTGGTACTCGGTTAGTTCTGGTCAGAGGGACGGTCAGCACGGCCATTTCCGCTCTAATGTCTATGAGGCGTTTCTCGAGTTGTACTAAAATCAATAAATATGTTAAACACTACACAAATGCGGGGAAAACTTCACCGGAGGACTCTTCTGCTTTTAGAAAGGTACGTCTTTGTGTGTCGGTGGTCGGGTTGTCAAAATATCGAATATCGGATACTAATCATTACTAGTATCTTCGGGTTGTCAAAATATCGAAAATCGGATACTAATCATTACTAGTATCTAAAAATCTAGTATTGAAACTAGATACTCATTTGAGCAGTTATCAAAACAAAACCAAAAAGAACAAGGATAAGACACATAGACTAGTACACGCCCATGGACCACTGTGGAACCTACTGGACGACTGAGGGATTACACCGATAAAAGGCCACACGGTAATATAAAAAAGTACTATTATTTAATGTTGAAAATCACATTCTGTTGTCTAAAGAAAGAGTTGTTTTCATTGTTAACGTGGTATCAGAATCAGTATTGAGTATCAAGTCTATTCCTTAGTGTCAAAATCAAGTTTTTAAGTATTGTGTCAACAGGAGTTGGTGCTAATGCCAACTTTTATTAAAACATTAAATGTAACATAACAAAATTAAATTTGTAGTAAAGACTAACCCGATTATTTGTAGGTGTAGATTATTTCAGCGTGTGGCATTATTTTAATATTTATTAGGCTCCAAAAATTAGCATTAGCATTAGCACTGACACACAAAGACATACCTCTCTTGAAGCAGAAGTGTCCTAGAATGAGGTTTTCCCCGCATTTGTAAAGTGTTGTCAGTGACATCATGTTTTGTTTTCGATCCACCCAACAGTCCACACCACCAGCTCCTCTATCATCCTTCAGTACATTGTAACGGCGACAGTGACCAGGAGGTGAGTACGGGAGAGTGATCAGACCGGGCCTGAAACAAGAGTCCGTCAGATCTGGAAGTTTTGCGAGAACAGAGTGTGTGGAGGTAATGGAGCGTGGCATAAGGCAGAGCACTGGAGCAGAAACAAACAGCAGCACAGAGCAAAGCAGAGCACCCACCCAGAACAGGACCCAGAGGCCACCACATACTATCAAATCACAAAAGTCATCTTTGAATCATTACAGGGAGCACGCGTGGTGTTACTACAAAGGAGGTTGTCGGTACTCTTTGACTTTTTGGCCTCCAGCGCCCGCAACTATGATATTCGCTAACCAGGGTTCTATTTCATCCCTTCTCACCGCTAGAGCCTTACAGCGGCAGTCACCCGGGATTCATAGAACCATAGTTACAAACGTAACTTTTGTTTTATTCTGAAAAAACATTGCAATGCATCATTTCTTATAATGAGCTCGACAGATGACGGTGATCAATGTCACTCATGGCATCAGGTTAGAAATGCAACACAGGGTCGCGCTCCTGCCGACCTTTATCGGAGTTTCAGAGATTGTGGATTATTGCTGCGCACCTGGATCTACACATTATCAAGAGTACTAAAAGCCTGAGCCTTTTACCGGATTTTCAAAGCTCTAGATTGACGGGAGAAGTGGATTTCTGCAGCTAAACGGGTTAGCAGCAACATTAATTAAGCTACGGATGTATTTTTACATTGCTATTGTTTTTTGGTTTTTACTGTACATTGTCATTAGCATAATTTGAAGAGAAACAATCTCTTTATGCTAAACATTGTTAACATTAGTTAGAGCACAGTGTGTTTGCCACTTAATCAATTTCACATAATTTAAACTGTCAATATCAGTAAACGTTATAGGTACAGGGCTTTAGAATAAAGTATATATTTCACAAACATCTCCAGTGACCATTTTTGATGATATTAAGAAGGTGAAAAGTAAAGCAGATGTACAGATATTGTGGAGTTAAGGAAAAATCTATGTGATCTATACTACACCTGTGCCAGGTAAGTGTCACTCATTATTAATCTGATTAGTTTTAAGATAAATCATTGTATTATGATTGGCTGGGAAATTTGAGGAAATTATGAGGTTTCAAAAAAGTATTTTTAGTATTTTAATGCATTTCAGGAATGAAAAGCCACATGTGTAAAGTGTCACAAGGTTTTTGCATAAATTGACTGAAATGTATTAAGAAAAAGTTGACTCGGGGTCATTCTTTTATATGTCCCGCAAATCTTGTGTGGGGAAATCGGACACAGCAATTTTTTATTTTTTCTCCATTTTGAAATTGTATTGGACTGTGTAGTTCTCATGTCAGCTCATTGCTCTTGCTGATTGGCTGTAGTGTACAAAAGTTTTCACGGGCACTATTTTTTTCGCTTGTTGCCGAGCTGAGAGAGAGAGATGCATTGGCCATATCCCAATTCGACAAATGCACACTTCATCGGGTGCACTGAAGGGCACTCACGTAACTTCCGGCACGACAAGGCCTGTCCCATTTCATGCCCCCAGCGAATGCGGCCGAAAATGTGCCCTGCGTTTCCGTGGAGATCGGCCGTAAACGAAGCGTGCGTCCGAGCACACTTCACGCGCTGCTATGTCCCATCATGCACCGCGCCTACGCAAAAAAGAGAAGAAAATGGAGTCGGCTACGTAATACGCGTTCAAATGTAAGTGCTGGTTTACGTCACCTACAACAGCGCTATTGATATTCAAAGGGAAACATTAATTCCTTACTTCATTCAATCTAAACAGAAATAAACGGCTGCGACGACGACACCTTGACTCTTCCTCTATGAAATAATAAAGAATTAAAAATAAAACTAATTATTTCAGTGTCCATTTTACACCTTTAGGTCATGAGTCAGCAGCCGTCATGGTTAAGTCCCAGTTGCTCTGACCAGTGCAACCTGACAATGTGTCCTTGAGC
Source organism: Periophthalmodon schlosseri (assembly GCA_000787095.1). Lineage (NCBI taxonomy): Eukaryota > Metazoa > Chordata > Actinopteri > Gobiiformes > Gobiidae > Periophthalmodon > Periophthalmodon schlosseri. The sequence continues at coordinate 8,571 of JACM01070752.1, forward strand.
AAGACACTTCACCCTCTCCGCCTATGTATGAATGTGCATTAATGTGTTGGTAGTATTGTCATGATACTAACATTTTGAACTGGATTTTGATACTGAGGAACCCTGCCAGAACTGAAGAAGCTACTTGGATGAGTGGCAAAATGTATATTCGCTCTTCAAACTTTTGTCCAGTTGACAGAATTACATTTTCTTTTGCGACTTACGAAAAGGTTTGATACCACAATGATTAAAAAAATGCTTTGAATAAAATTTTGAAGTACATACCTTGAGGTTATCGTGTGGTCTCATTCTAGTTCTGACAAAGATCAAGAGCGCTCCAAAACTATTCCGGAAAGTTCAAATTTTGTCCTAGACTTGCATGATTTTATTCAGTAAAGATACTTGTTTGAGTATGTACTTTGGATAGTGGTTTTAGTCTCAAATAGGAGTGAATGAATAATATATGAAATAGTAAAACGTCTGGCAAAGCGCTATATGGGCTAAATGCACTATAAATATTACTGGTTACTTGGCTTTGTTGTTCAGTTTGGCTGACAAAGCAACATTTACTACAGCCTCTGTTACGATAAAACCTTCTTTTACACTCGAGGCGAACCTTGGTATTTGTGGAGGCTGGCGTGGTCCGGTTTTAATCTTGTGCCAAAAAGCGCAGTAACAGATTGTGTTTTCTCCTCCCCGGCCGCAGAGACAGAGCTGTGCGAAGGTGTGAATTTAAATCAGCCCTGAAGGCGCTGGCTGTTTACTCTGGGCCTTGCAAGGACAACAAATGTGCTCTCCGCGTCCTTTTGTTTGGAGATAGAGTTTGATGGCGAGCCGAAAAAGACGTTAGCTGCCGAAAGCTCAGCGGATTTTACGCGACTCGCCGGCTCCCGCGCCTTGACCTTGCTACCAAATGACGAATTGTTCCCGATTAGCGACGCAGCACTCACCTTCCTCCTCCCTCTAGACTTTCCACTCTTTTTCCTTGTCATTTGTACTTAATTGAAGCAGCTTTATCCAAACTGATAAATTGTCTGTTCGCTTTTGGAGGCGTGCGGGGTGCTCTGTCCTGATTTCTCCTCCCTCTCTCTCTTCTCCTCCGCTGCAGTATTCCGTTCCTCACTCCGCACTCGTTTGTTCTTATCTCCAGCCCCTCTTCGGCTCTCCTCTGCAGTAATAAGCCGGGACTCTTGTAAGCCCTGAGGCGCTTCCACTTGTTGACCTTGCGCTGTGGTTTAAAGTTGCTCCGTTTGCGGCGTGCTGTCCTCAGGTACGTGCCCTATACATTCGCAGAGGAATACGCCCGGGCTTAGAGAAGGCGGTGGACTGAGAGCGAAGACCTGAAGAGGAATACAGGACTGTGTGAATGGGTGTCATATAAAGCCATAGTATTTAAGTTTAAAGGAATGAGTCCAAAGGGGCACTGGTTTCACACGAACCTAAAATTGGGACGGCAATGTAATTCATGGGTTTCAGCTTTTTCAGGACTATTCACGATTCAAAAGATGGAAATTTTGTTTCAACTTCAGCGGTCCAAATTTTTCATTGCCTGGGTTTCCAGAATACACACTTCTTCAAAACTTTACAAAGACGTAACTCTGGTCACCGGTGAATCTCCCTGCTTTCAAATGGGCGTGACTGACAGGTGGATTAGCCAATCAGGGACATGCGTGGTCTGCCGTCTCGGAAAAAAATAAAGGAAGAAAATATCACAGGGGGCTGAAAAACATTGTGGATTTCTGCAGAATCACTCAGCGAAGCACTAAACTCTGTTAATCTGAGGTGAGATACACTTGATATTGTTTATAAATCACAGGTGACCAATGAGCTCCTTCGTTTCACATGTGTCATTGAAAAAAAAACCCAACTAATCTGATTGCAGGATCATGTTTGACCGGGCTTGAGACACAGTGGAGGGAAAGGGGACTATACTGATGTCTATCTGTATAAAAAATACCGAAAATTATCATTCTGGATTTGCCAGGCAAAATTTTTCATAATCCAATCATCACCCTGAAAACAATCATCCACTTTGCTTTTGTGTGAATGTGTTTTTGGTGGTGGTGATCACTGATCACACTCCATTCTGCCTCAGGGCAGCCCTGGCTACATATGTAGCTTTTATTAGTGTCAATCTTGAAATGTTAAAGTGATTTATCAAAAAGAACCCAGTAGTAATTGATACTTTTTTGTAGTAATTTTTCCTTTTTTTAACCAACATTCCCTATGGGGGTTTAGCTAACAGGGGCACTGCTCTGTATGACGCTCTGAAACTCAAGCCAGGCTTAATCTGAGTTATATTTTGAGCACACTCGGACCATAAAGAACTGATTTAGTTGAAAGTAAATCATTTTATACTGTTAAGCAAGTTTCTTTCAGGTAACACACAAGCTAGCTAAATGTGTTTCTGTTAGTCACACTCACCATTTTTGTTGAAGGCGGCCACAGATGCTCATACTGATCACAGGTTCCTGAAAATTTGTTGTTTAAGTTTAAGTTGCAGTTTTCAAATACATTTTTCAGGTTGTGTTTGCTAATGTGTGCACTGTGTCACCGTGGTAACTGCTGAACATTCCTCCATAAACATACACCCTGCAGTATCAAAAACACTTTTATGTGGTATTGGGTAAACCGCATAAATAACTTTCTGAGCAAAAGTTGCACATGGACACTGCATCAAGCCGATCGCTCAAATTGGAGAAATGAGAATTCTGGAAGCAGCATGAACTGTCTGAGTTGTCAGAGGTGTTTGATTGGTGGAAGTGAAAACAGCGAACACAACAAAAGAGACACGTTGTCATTTTTATCAAGTGAACATTAAGCTTAAGTTTCTTAACTACTGTAAGCTACTTCTGAAATAGTTTCTTCTCAAAAATTGAGTCACTAAGAGATACAGTGTGTTCTCAGCATCTGACCACGGATCATGGATCTCACATGCATTCAAAAGCAGCATTAAACATTTTGTTTAATGTTGTTTAGTCTTTACCATGTCGAGTACCCCATCATTACTACAATTTTGCCAAAAAAACAGACTAAAATAAAACTTTTTTTTTGTTTGAGCTTAAAAACTTGAAATACTTTACTTACTGTGAGTGGACTTGCATCTCTACAAGCCTGACTCTTATTTCACCAGAAGAAGAGCCTCCTCCTGCTTGTTTCCATGGAAATGCTGTTCCTGTGGCTATAATCTTCCACAGTATGACATAAAACTCATTTATCTCATGGACACGCCTCACCTCCAGAAAGTTACATACTGTAACTTTAGGGCTACTCCAATTTTTCCAACATATAACAAGCTTTATTTTAGGATAGGCCAAATGAGTAAATTGATTTATTTAGTTAAATAAGTTGACTAAGGTTAATTAAAAGATAATTAAATAGTATTTTCCAAAATTTAAATAAAGAAAAGTAAAAATATGTTTTATAGGAATAATATAAGAACATTTTGCACTGGGCTTTGGTCCCTACATGACAGCTCTCTCTAAGCAGCACCTTTGAATTCATATCAAATTACCTGGCTCTTTTGTAATAAACTGAGGACAATTATAAAGGGAAAAAGCTCTGCCCGGTGAGCAACCTTTAATAGTGGTATTAAATCCATCTGAATTAGGAACGACTTGAATTCGCAGGTCCCAGCTGGTTACTCCGCTCTGAGCTAGGATTTGGTCCGAACTCGAGATAAATAATCCATTAGCACTTGAAAGAGCAGAGCCAGGAACAGTGCCCGTGCTGCTTTTCTTCTGCGGCCCAATTAGAGCGTAATTATGGAGCTGGGGGCGCTAAAGCTAGCATACCTGAGTTAGCATCTGCACCGCGTTTCTCTATCCGGCTGAGTGCGGGAATAATGGCGTGGCTAATTGGAGCAGACAAACATAGTCCATGAAGGATAATCAGTCTCCTTCAGAGCGCTAAAGCCCGGAGCGTGGCGTAATTTGAATCCAAGCCGTCAGAGTTGAGGTGATTTTCATGGACAAAATCACTAAAGGTGACGCAATCATGTCATTTGTCACCCGAAACAACACATTTGCATCGTGAGCCTAATGTGGGGACAACCTGAAGACTGCCTTTGATTAAAAAAAGGAAAAAAACACACACACACACACAGAAGGGTTTGGAAAGAGTAATGAAGGGGCTAATGCTAATGGAAAGTAAAGTAATTGCCTTAGTCATAGTCATGTTATGTACATACAGAACATGATCACCTGCCATTTTATTTCAACTAGAATTAGGACGTTAAAGAGGGGGTATTCCACTTCTATGGGGTATTAACTGCACAAACACATTACATATTTAGAAGACCATGTTACCTATTTTTGTTTTGGAAATGCTATATTCATAGTTTTTGATGCTTTGAATCTTCAGAGCGCTATCGCATTACACTAATGAAATTACTGCACATCGCATCAGCTTTGTGAAGTTGTAGTGTATTGTTTAGTATTATGCTTTTGTATGTTTGTGGAAAATTGTTGTGTGGGAGCACGGGTGGCGTAGGCTTGTGGGCTGAGCGCTGGACAGAATCATACTGCTGACTGCAAGGACAGTTCTTCAGACACGTTTTTTTGATGAGGGAACATTATGACATGGAAGAAATCTTCAAAAATTCCACTTTGCATAATAGCCCCTCTTTAAATGTGTGCTATGTAACATTTCTGATGGAGGGTCTGCCCCCTGCTTTTCTTCATGGAGATGTTACTGCTCAAATATTGCCTCAAATATTTAACATAGTCTGGCATTAAACATATAGCATACAGTTTTTGTTGGTAAAAATATGCATTTTTACTGTGAGCGGGGTCGCCTCTTCATAAATCTTACTAATAAACTTGCTTGTCTCTATGGTGATAGACAAGTTTAATGCTTTACAGTTGAACATTCCAGGCAAAGCAACAACATGTCCACGGAAAAATGGTGCATAGGGTATGTTACGTGGGAAAATTGATTAAATTGGCCCAACTCATAATGGAAAGTAATGGTGTTTATTTGCGTCTTTAGTTTACTAATCATGCAGATGTCAGTTAATTAAAGTTTATGACATGTTTATTAAGCTGCTAAAAGGAAAGTTGCAGTGAAGACGAAGTAAAAAAAAACAAACTCAGTGGTTGAGTTAATATATTTTCAAAGCTTGTATATTTTGCAACATAATAAGGACCTTTTCTTTAGAATCTTGTAATTGCCTTTAAGTTCCCTGCCCATTAATGAAAACCTTGTGACAGTGCAGCAGGTGCCCACCCCTCTCGTTCCACCATATACATTTACATATACATGCTGCTGGCACATACTCATTTGACTGTAATATTGAGCTGAGTCAGACAGAATAATAGTGCCCCCTGCCATTTACACCACATCATCCAGCTGCCAGTGCCAAAGTTCATGACACTGAGGGATGACAGCTTTTCATAATTTAATATTTAATAAACAATGCAGTTTTTGACGTGCTACCCCAAGCTCTATAGACCACAGTTATATTCTCGAAATTCTACGTAACTCTATAGGAGATGTACCGTTTTTGAAAGAAAGATTCAAAGTTATGATCCACAATCACATCTTTGGGGTTGAATAATTAACCTGGCAGAACGCAGACTCTCTCTTGATGAGAGTTCTGCCGTGTAGTTGGTCCGATCTCCGTCCTACTGGTTACTGACGTTTTTGAGTAATGGCACGACTTCGCTGACAGAGAAGACATAGAACTTGATGCCAGTTTTGTTTCACGTGGACAGGCTTTGTTTCCAAGTCTTTGTTTCAGTTTTTGTTTCACATGGACAGTAATTTCAGAGATATTAACAAGGCCAAACATCTGCAGTCTCCCAGCTCAGTGTTAAATTGTTGGTTTATTTTACTAGATTCTTTTTCCAGACCAAGGTTTAGTTTATTTCGACTCCTCTCTAGCGCTCTTCCTCAGAGTGGTCACGTGATGTTGCTGTGGTGTGTCCGGTCAGCTGATTTAAACAGGTTTCGCTGCTGTCTTCCTACCGGTGGAGGCAGCCGGAACGATGGGGCTTTTTTACTCTCACACACCTGGGATACTGTCCTGAAGAAGTCGGACAGCAGATGGCGCTGTCGTCAGTGCCAAAACCTGTTTAAACCAGCTGACCAGACACATCACAGCAACATCACGTGACCACTCTGAGGAAGAGCGCTAGTGAGGAGTCGAAACTGTCAGATATGAAAACAAACTAAACCTTGGTCTGGAAAAATAATCTATTAAAATAAATTAACAGAAGACCAGATGAACCTCATTGGACTGAATCGTCACTACCTAAACCCCTGCACCTTCAGCCAATGATTAATCACTGCTAGTGCATATGGCATCTGAGAAAAAAGTATAAGAGAGAGAAAAAAGTATAAAAGAGGAAAAAAAGCCATTTTCCAACCCTGTACATGGTCACATTTTTATATAGCGCTTTTCCACCTTCAAGGACTTCTGTGGGAGCTGGAATCACACACTGAGCTACTATCGTCCTGTACATTTTCATCCAGATTCATTTACCGTTATGATCTGGTGTGGTCTTGTTGTCTTGTTGCAACATAAATCTATAGGGCAAAAGGTGCGTTAAGTGTCTTGCCCAAGGACCCAACGACAACATTCATCTGTGGGAGCTGGAATCGCACTGCCAACCTGTGGGTCCATGGATCTGACCGCTCAACGAATGATGTTTAGTGTAAGATTTTTTTGCTTAATAAGACTATGTCTCAATGAGATTTTTTTTATTGGTTTCAAGATATTAAACTGCCACAAGCTAACGGGCTAGCATTAGCCACATACTAACACGCTACAGATGTAAACAAAGAAGCGCAGCTATGCTAATGGTAAATGTATCACTCTTACTGTATGAAAAACACGTCAAATATAAGAAACACAGCTTCTTTAGGGGTCCAAAATGCCCAAAACATCAATTTAAGTAATCAGATTTATATTTTCACAATATGACATTACCAAATATTAAACAGGTTAATCTCACAAAACGTTTCTATTGACACCTATTGAACATTAGCTAGTTTATGCACAACTACCATTTGCGTTATGTTTAGGTCACGTTAAAATGTGTTTTCAAAAAGTGTGTGCTTACCCTGTGTGCGGGTGACGGGGTTTCGGGGGATGGAACATCACGTGCTGGATTGTGGCTGTCGTCTTTCTGGCCATTTCTGCTCCGGTATTGCAGCTAACATTACTTGCAGCTTGTTCCCTGGTAGCCGTCAGCGCCAGCTCGCCATCCTGATGAAAAGGATTTAAAATTATGCCGCTGTACTTATTTGAGCGGGAGAATGTTCCATTACAACAAAATACGGGGGCGCTGTCATGTTTTGCTTTTGTGCTCAAACCCAACTGATTTGATATATTATTAATTTGTAATATTTAATGTGTTTATAGATTTAAAAATCCAATTATACACTGAATACTGCAGCGACAGCGAGATAAATATTTTTGGTTTGACCCAAGATAGAGTAAACACCCCCACACTGGCGATTTGGAATAGCCCTCTGACAAGGCCGAGCTCCAGAGAGAGCGCGCGGGAGGAGACGTTAGAGCGGCAGAGCTTTGGACACTAAAGTGAGAAGAACAGAGTAAAAAGGTATGAATGATTATATAAGAAGTATTAAATGGTCATGTTGTTTTGTTCGGTTATGCCTAAATGGACACGTTTGCACAGAAAAGTAACTTGAATAACGTTAGCTGTTCACAGTTAGCCAGTTAGCTGGGCCCAAATAAGCTAACATAAAGCTAACATTTAGAAGCACAGAGTTTTATAAGGAAGAAGGGAACCGTAAAGGCTTAATCCAGATATCAGTGGTAAAAATAAATAATTTACCAGATTTCTCATGAGTCATGTTGAATTTTAATTTTTCTGAGCTAATGGCAGGCAATGGAATGTCACACAGAGAAAAGGATACAAAACTAAGAAAAATCACAAATGAAACAATTTACTACAATTCAACCACTAATCACATTTTTGTTTGTTTTGTGTCCAGGGATATGGACAAGCTAGACAGTGTGGCTGTTGAAATTTTAAAGGGTAAGTAAACCTTTCCCCATTATGATAAATCCAAATGTTAAGGTTTAAAAAAATACTTGACCCATAAATTGCTTTTCTGATGTCTGTTTGACTGTCTGTACAAGCTACTACTATAACTATACATTATCCTATCTAATTTATCATCACTTGTATATTCCTCAGCTGCAAACATTGATGCAGACTCTCTCCATATATTATCAAGAGAAGACCTGAAAGACTTCTTCCCTGGTCCTGAGAATTTTCTTCGAAGAAAAGCCATTTGGGAGTTGGCTCACCCAGTGGTAAGATATACTGAGAGTGAATGAAACTTTTGATTTGTCCAAATACCATATTCTCATGCATGTAATGTATTGTCTGTGCAGTCAACAGAAACATGTGAGAAACCTGAGGGTAATTCTCGTGGAGTTAAAACCAACCCCATCAAGATAGTTCTGCTCCCAAGTCCTCAATATGTGGTTTACACTGACAGTGAGTTAGAGCATGTCAGGAAAGAGTACTTTGAGTTAAAATGCACAGGACGAGAAAAGGATTGTAGGCTTTTCAAGGAGCTAAACTGCAGGCTAATCAGAAATACTATAGTGAGCATGGTGTCTATAGTGACGGCTGCAGGTGGGACGGACTTCCTGCGCAACCCAACCAAGGAGGACATGCAGGCCATGGCAAGTCGAATCCTTGGCTATCACCCAATGTTCATTGACCAGGCAGACTCTGACTGTCCATGGGTTTGTATAATTGTCTTACTATGCAGTACTCCTAATATTAGGTCAAAAGTATTTAAAATGAATTAGAATAGTGCATATTGGACAGTTAAAATGTACATTTTTAAATGTCATTATGGATGTTTTTCTGTTAGTCCCAAATCTACAAGAGGCTGAACAAAGGACTTCAAAACATCAGGTCTCCTCGAAAGCACCATGGAGCTACACCATCGTGGGGAAATGGGAAGAGAAGACGTCTTCAACTTGAAGACACACTGAACATGGAGGCTACAGAGGAGAAAGAGGCAAGCTTGGACACCAGCTCTTCTGACCTAGGCCATTCTCCAAGAAGCAACAACACCACTCAGAGAGGGCACAAGTTCAACCACAATGCATGACCAATCACCCAAATAAATCTGGCAAGTTTCTCCTGGATAATTGACATGATAATAACTGACATCAGAGTAGCAGCCTTATTTTACACAATTTGACCTGCTCTCCTGTTCCTTATGTTTCTTGCTCTTAAACATACTGCATTCTTTTCTTAATGTGTGCAAGCTCGTGTTGCATCTGAGTTGTAAAAAACAAAGTGTGCAATTAAATGAGTAATGATGTACAAAGACCAAAATTCACAGTTTATTTTTTGTTTCATTTTGGAGTGTGTGTGTGTGTGTGTGTGTGTGTGCGTGTGCGTGCCTGTGTGTGCAGGTGACCAAATGCATGACAGCAGAATTATGCAGTCCAGGCATTACAAGACACTGCAAGAGATGTTTCGTAAGAAGAACCAAAACAAAGAGGCAGTTGCCCAACTTTTGGACCTAGAGTTTGAGGGACGGAGAACCTTTATAGATGCAGATCTTCGGGGGGAACCAGACAAGGCAACAAAAATTATTGAATTGAATTGAATTAAAAATTATTTTATTTTTATCTTTATCATTGTATGCAGTGTCTGCCTGGTTAATGTCATTTGCTTGAAAATACACATCACACTTTTTTTTTTTTTATATATGCTATTTCAAAGGTGTGCATCAATTTTTTATATTATGATTGTGGTTAAAATTTCTACTGTTTGTCTGTTTTTTCAGGCTGGACTACGTCAAGAAGTTGAGGGAGTGCTGGCAGGTCTTCAAGCAAAATTTATTGTTCTATGCTGTTTTCAAGAAAGCAA
>JACM01068464.1:0-20021 GCA_000787095.1 Periophthalmodon schlosseri
TTGGTGGCTGACTAAATACTTTTTGTCTCACTGTATATGCCAATTTAAATCAATGAATTTTCTGTTTTTTACATGATTTTTTTTATTAGAATTTTGCTCTTCCTCCATGATCTCTCTAGCCCTTTTTAACACCTCATTGGTCCACACTGATGAACTAGAGTGTGTTTGTGACAGTGAATACGTGACAACAATATGAAAATCATCGTATGGCTATACTGTCCTCGTCAAATAAATAAAACAATAACAATAAGAGATCATCTCCACAGAGACAAGAAGGTTCTTTAGAGGTTTAAGGTCAAACGTCTGCATCACTCACCAAAGCAAAAGGTCACAAAGCTCCGCAACAGTGAGTCAGACACAACTTCTCTTTACTGAAGTATGTGAGTGTAGACTTTTTCCAATTAGATTTGCATCATCGATCATTGTGTCTGCCCAAGTGATAACTCTAGTTTAACAGCACACTATGTAACATTTCTGTGGGAGGCATTGCCACTTGTTGCTCTCCATGGAGATATTCTATGGCCTCAAAGTTACTGGATAAATCTGTGAAGAGAACAGTATGAATGAGTTTTCAAAAAGGCATTTTTAAAGCAATTGTTGGATCTCATGACAGAAAAAGTTCCGTAGTGCTCATTTAAAAGCTTATAAACAGGGTATAAACAAGTACAATGGGCAGTAGTGTCTCTGTTCATAGACATTCTCACCCACTAACTTAAACCTACAGTATGTAACGTTTTTCATTTTGGTTATGTTTACTGCACTGAAAACATACGTCTTTACTGTGAGTGGGCTTGCATATCCACAAACCTGACTCTTATTTGGCCTCCCCTGCTTGTTTCCATGGAAATGTTGTACTTTTGGCTATAATATTCCACAGTATGGCATAAAACATATCATCAAGTATGGTTTTAACTTTCTATTTCCATGGAATCGTGCAGGTGACGTGCTGCCTCCAGAAAGTTACATACTGTATCTTTAAGGGTTGGTAGTTCAAAATTTTCTTTCAACCAGTGCATCGCTTGAGAACCCTTCTCTAGATCTTGTGCCTAGATATTGGTCAAAACTATATATAGCTGAAGAACTGCATGCATGTTTCGGGTTGACTTTGTAAAATCCACATAGAAAAGCCACATTGGTCTGGGAATTGAACCTGGGGCTTTCTCGCTGTGTTAAGAGTGCTCAGTCATGCCATGCCATAGATTTAATTTTATTTTTAGTCCACTTGACCCTATACCTGCCCTGGCCCAATCTGGACCCCCCTCGCCCCTTCTCGCCCCCTCCTCTCCTGCTGGGCTGCACGTCCTGTATGTTACTGCTGTTTCACGCTGACTGGAGGTTTTTAAAGCTCTTTATTTCAGATTACATTCTCTCTTATATAACTCTGACTGGTCCCAATCGCTCTGATGACAGCCAACATGAGACCCATAAGAGGATTCTCTGAGGAGCTGCAGCCCTGTCCCCAAATGACACTATTCCCAATGTCTACATAAATACAAACGTGTGTTTGTATTTATGTATAGGACCACTATTCCTATCTCAAATTGTTGGTACTTTTACCAAAAATATTACAATGAAAATTCAATAAAAGTAGATGTGAAGGAGATGAAAAGTAGGTCAAGTGTTTCTTTTCTCTCCAGTCTCATTATAGTTCTGCTTTAAAGTCCCCTGAAAACCAGCAATAATGCACTGTCATGTCATGTTTAAATCTGATGAGAGGAGCAAAGAAAAATAGACAGGGCAGGACATTTGAGTGACCTTAACTCCAGTGTGAATGAGGTATTTCCAAAGACGTATTTGGTCCAGATCTGTATCGTGTCTACTCAAAGTTCGATGAGTGTCATTGGCAGGAGGATTAAGCAATCAGAGGCTGCGTTCACACTGCAGGACTTGTTTTTCATATGTGACCTGTATCTGACATTTTCATGTCAGTGTGAACAGCTCAAATCAGATTCTTTCAAATGCGACCAAGGCCTCTTTTGTTTCATAAATCTGATGTATCTGATACGACTGCAGTCTGAATGCTTCTGTCACATTCATGCGACCTACACATCATCGACAGTAGGTTTGACAGTGTGTGTAAGCACCTGTTGCCAGTACAGCTCAATCCTACACGCCTCCAGTCGATGTGTCCGGATGCCCTCCCAGGCATTTGCTCCCTGAGGCGTAACACCGCTCACTCTCTGTATCGGCTCAGTGCTGCTTTAAAGTTTAGTTTGATCTGGATCTCTACAAAAGCTGCTCATTCACACGAGGATGTTCTCTAACCCTAAAGTATGTCTGTGACTTACTCTTTAGTCGTAAGGCTGCGATATGGGACCTCACATCCTTGTCTGCCCTCTCTGTCATCAGCTCCATTTCATTTTGTTACAAAATGAATCCTCTTGCACCTCACAGACAGGGACAGTGGCTGGATCAGGCCTGTGCTTTGATGGTCAGCTCACTGCTGTGACAGAGTGGACTCACGTCTCACGTGTTTGTTGCACAAATAACTTGAAATAGCCACAAATGCAGCAGGACTGAGACGACTGGGGGCCTGGTGATCGACTACATAAAAAATCAGATACAAACAAAAAATCCAAATTGGGCCATGTAACCTGCAGTGTGAATGTAACCAGAGATCTGTTTGTGTCAAAACAAATGGTTTACAAATAAAAAATAGGACTGAGAAACAGCGTAGGTTTATGCAGAATCAACAAACGAAGCACGAAACTTATTTATCTCAGGTTAAAGAAGTGATGTTTTTTCTGAATGATTCGACAATGTTTGAGAGCAGACGTCTTTCACATTTCAGACACACATGGAAAAAAACAGCGACTGTGACTGAACTGTTCCAAGTCAGGACAGTTTCCTGATGTGCTCTAAGGTTCTAAACCCTCCTGCATTTGAACAGAAAGTAGGTCTAGGTTCTGTCTCTGGTCTGGACTCTGGTCTGGTCTGGTCTCATTTGAACAGAAAGTAGGTCTAGGTTCTGTCTCTGGTCTGGACTCTGGTCTGGTCTCTGGTCCCTTGAACAGAAAGTAGGTCTAGGTTCTGTCTCTGGTCTGGACTCTGGTCTGGTCTCTGGTCTCTGGTCTGGACTAGTCTCTGGATTGGACTCTGACTCTGGTCTGGACTCTGGTGTACCCTCTGTTCTGAGCTGGTCTCTGGTCTGGACTCTGACTCTGGTCTGGTCTCTGGTCTGGTCTCTGGACTCGGGTCTGGTCTGGTCTCTGTTCTGGGCTGGTCTCTGGTCTGGACTCTGACTCTGGTCTGGTCTCTGTCTGGTCTCTGGACTCTGGTCTGGTCTGATCTCTGTTCTGGACTCTGGTCTGGTCTCTGTTCTGGACTGGTCTCTGGTCTGGACTCTGGTCTGGTCTCTGTTCTGGGCTGGTCTCTGGTCTGGACTCTGACTTTGGCCTGGTCTCTGGTCTGTTGTTTGTAGATACAGGTTAAAGGAAAAAGAGGAACTTAAACTTAAACTTAAACCACTTCTGTTTTTTCTGCTGACTCACTACAGCTCAACTTTTGTCCCTTTCCTCCTCCCATAGAACTGCTTTTCTACATGATAACAACAATGTATATTAGTATTGCACTGTCATCATTACTCATTCATTCCAGGTTTCCAAACAGTGACATCAGCCCTTTCTGGCCACCAGTATATACATTCATGTAGAGAAAGATGATGAAGTGCCTTGCCCGAGGACACAACAGCAATTTGGAATCAAGCCTCAAACCTTCGGGTTAATGGGTGAACAATCCAACTACTGAGCCTGGCCTTCTAGTATCGGTTTAATCTTAAATAAATTCACTATGCATTTGTGGTTACACTTAATAAGCTGTAGTAACATGCTAACCTTGCACTTCCTGATTCGTGGACAGTAAAAGGCTTTATAATTAGATGCAGACACTATGCAATGGACTTATTTTGCTCAAATACATGGAAAAAAAATCCAGTACAGAGCTCTTAAGTAATATGTTTGTCAATCCCACCTCCAGTTTCTATTCCTCAAAGTCCTGTGTGAATTTACAGCAGTGATAAGACCTGACTGTAAATGCGTGTTGCCTAATTTCTGTGAGACCTTTGACCTCTACAGCAGTGAGCAGAGCCGTAATGGCGTCCCATAAATCCCGGCGATAGCAGCGGAGCGTCACCCGGACAGAAATATGAATGTTTGGGATTAGCTCGGATCGTCCTCCCGAATCCGAAGACACTGCACAGTCTCAGCACGAGATTTATGTGGGAAACACATGGCTACTGTTATCAAACTGAAATATGGAAGTGTGAAAATTATGGAACGCTGTAATGACAGAAGGATCCACTGATGCTATCATGCTGTGCCGTAGGTTTTATTGTTTAACCCTATTGGCATGTAGGGTTAAGTGTCTTGCCTAATGACACAATGCAGTGAGAAGGAATCAAACCCTCAACCTCCAGGTCAGTATGTAAACCAGCTCAGTTGCTACACTGTAAGTTTTATTGTTAAAGATACAGTATGTAACTTTCTGGAAGTGGCACGTCAATTGCAGGATTTCACAGAAATAGAAAGTTAAAGCCATACTTCGGAACATTCTCCATGGAGATAGATATGTGTTATGCCATACTGTGGAATATTTTAGCCAAAGGAGCAACATTTCCATGGAAACAAGTAGGAGGCCAAATAAGAGGCCGGTTTGTGGAGATGCAAGCCTGCTCAGAATAAGGATGCATGTTTTTCTATGTTTTTTAGTGCCATAAACACACACGATGAAAAAAGTTTCATATAGTTCCTTTAAAGAAGACATATCCTTACCTGTAATCTGTCCTAGTAGTGTCACCTCCTTGTCTCCATGGAAACAAGTTTAATGCTATACTGGAACATTTCTGGCAAAAGAATAACAGGCAGGTGGTGGACCCTTCTCCAGAAAAGTTACATGCTATGACTTTAACTATTGGGAACTCAAGGTTGTGGGATTGCTGTGCAGGGGGAGTCTCAATTCAAACTCAGCTTTTAACTTTATAAAATGTTTAATGCACACGACACATTTGTACTCATTTAAACAAATCTACGGTGACATAAACAAGTGTATATCTATAAATCATCCAGACTGGACGTTTAAGGAAGTGAAAACGAGTTTTATGACTGTGGTGAGCCCTCATCCCTCTCCCCTCCTCTGCACTCAGTCCTCTGCTCTGTGGTTTGCTCACATTACCGAGTTTGCATCTACAGCCCAAAGCTATCATTACGGCTTCCAAACAATCTCTAGAAAACAAAATACAGGCTAAAGTGGGACGCACTTTAATCCAATTTGAAACAGGAAAATAAAAATAAAAGAAAACTGAACAAGACTTTTAAAACCAGAGTTCATTTTGAGAAGCAGATGTAATTTGCAAGATGAATGTGAATGAAACAAAATACGACTCTAAGTATGTTTGCAGAGAACATTGTAACAGTATTACTAAAATTAAAAAATCTAAAAGATTGTGGGGCCTTCACCTGATTTTAATGTGATCTAATGTGTCTAATGTGTCTCGCCCCAGTACAGATATATTGTCTAAGCAGCTCTTGAGGTCAAAATAAGTCAGCTGTGTGCTATCTGCATCTATTTTGAAAGTGTTTTATTGTCTCACAATCAGGAAGTGCTCTGTTAGCATGCTAGTAGCCTTACCATCACTGTAAACTCCACTTTGGCCTCTGAAAGTTGTGAAAAGTGCTTATAAACTCATCGCCGTGAATAATTAGGAAGTTCAGAATGCATAAGGTAAGTAAGGAATAACTTTGGACCACTACAAACTAGTTCTTTTTTTTCCAAAATGATCTGACAAACTTGTATTTGTATTTATGTATATGTACCATGTATATACGTGTAGGAATAACCCATTTGTGATCGCAAATTTGTGGTACTTTTACAAAAAATATTACAATAAAAATTCAATAAAAGTAGACGGTATCATTTATGCTGTGTACACTGGTGTATGAATGTGTGTGTGAATGGGTGAGTGGTTCCTTGATATAAAGCGCTGCTAAAGACTAAAGACTACCTTGAAGGTGGAAAAGCCTTGTTAGCATGCTAGTAGCTTTACCGCTCTGGCATCTGAAAGATTACAAACTCATCACCATGAGTAATTAGGATGCTCTGAATGCATAAGGTAAGTGAGGAATAACTTTGGACCATTGTTGTTTAAAATGATCTAGTTCTGTTTTTCACCTTTTTAAAACAGTAAAAACCAGGAACAGCGCCTTTAAATATTTACTATCTGCCACTATTTGTTTTTCTCAAAATCTTAGAAGGTCAAAACTGAAAATAACTACTCTCCCTGCTCTGTTTTTTAAAGGTCTTATGAGGTTCCTTGTTTTAACTTTACGTGATAAAATACTTCCTTCTTTTTGGATAGACAGAAACAAGACCATATGACAATAACAAGAGGCTAAAAATGCCCAAGTCTAACTTATTGCAGATCTTATCATTAAAACAGTAAAACATTCAAAACTATTGTGATATTTATTATCTTCAAATTTTCTGTATGCTTATTTCAAAATGTTCATATCAATACATAATAATTGGAGAATTGTGTGTCTACATCATAGACTGTATATATAAATGGACATAGCTAACCTGCTAGCCGCCGCATTCCAAATAGGAAGTGAGCATGGGCGCACTTCCGGCTCCATCGACTCTGGCTCCAATTCACTTTAAATTAAAAATCTGTGGCTCCTCTCTCTGTAACTGCTGCAGTGAGCCTCGTCATTTTGGTCTTAAAATGTCCGTATTGACCCACTCTACATGTATTACTCTACATCTATTTTGGTGTTGTGTCCGTAACTTAAGATATGAACATTTATAAGAAACAAATCAGCTGTTTTCTTTCCCCGAGGTCGCTCCAAAGGTTTGATTGAGAGCTTTGCTAAGCGCCCGCCCCCTGCTAAACCAGTGGCCAAAGTGGCCCCTATAACTGCTCTAGCTTCGATGAGCTTCATTTGACTGGAGCCAAATGCTGTGGGTGATGTCACACTCACTTAGTCCACTTCTTCATACAGTCCACTTCTTTATACAGTCTTGTTGAGCTGTAACTTTCGATTCTTGTGAAAATGATTAGATTCATAACATTTTTATTTTTCATGTATTTTATTTCCACAGGGAGAACACCAGACACTCTTTTTCATGAGCGCTCTGTTCAAATACAGAACAATACAACAAACAAACCAAATACCGGCTTAGGTCCATTTAAAACATTAAAAACAGGACCAGGTGTGATTATAAATGTTTATCACCACATTATTAAAGTGCATTAGTGGCACCAATCTATCCAGTTTTGCATGTCCTTGAAATGTATTACATTTTTGGGAAGCAAAATAACCGCAAGCTTTTTCCCCATTTCAGTTCTAGTGCGGCCAGTTTTTAGACATAGACAACCATGAGATCTTGGATTAAAAGTTCAACACACAGGTGAGATATTGAGTCTGTCATTGTAGTTCCTTATAAATACATTTATAGTGTTGTTCTCTTCTGACAGATAGTGATGGCCAACCTACTTTTCCATAGAGTGAACAGTGCTGGGTTTTAAATTCATCACCTGTTATGGAACAAAGGGCTGAGTGAAAGAGTGAGTCTAAAGGTTTGAAGTAGAGGCTGAAGTCTGCTTGTAGATTATATCTACAGACTCTAGAACAGAAACAAAGAAAAAATAAATGATCATTTTGATTTTAAACTGTTACATATGTCTGAGATATGTATTTTAAAGGTCAAGTTTTCGTCAAGCCAAGACCCAAGATATTTATAAGTGGTGACTCTTTCATTCAAAACCATTTAGTGTATCGACCACAGTATGGATTCTGTGGTCTGTGAGTAAACAGCTGGATGACAAAGAGGGTTGGGGGAGGCAGAAGTCAAACTCAAACTGAAACTCATTAAAAATCCAATATTACTACATCTAAACCTGCGACAGCGGCGCAGATACAGAAGTGATATGTGAGAAAGTGAACTCAGAGGTTTTATTATAAACTAAAAACAAATTTACACAAAAGCAGCAAAAATAAATGGAAGATTTTTACTACTGGTTTCTTCTTGTCTCCATGAAGATGTTATTGCTTTGCCTGGGATGTTCCACAGTATGGCACTGAGCGTATATAGGTTGCTCGCTATAAGAATGCATGTTATTCAACGTATATTTTTAGCAATGAAAACAGCCTTAATGAAATAGATCAGTCTGAAGTCACGATACAAAAACTCCAAACTTGATTTTCATAGAAAAGAATAGACTCAATACCAAATGATAAGAAGTTTTTATGTAATTTTCAACACAAAGTAATAGTATTTGTTTATTACATCATGTGGTCTTATTGTTCTGAGGAAACTCAAGACGAAACTGTTCAGGAAAAGTCACATTTGATCCAATGATGTGATTTTTTTTTTTTTCAGTATCAATACATACTTATTGAAAGTTTCGATGCTTGTTTTAGTATTTAGTTATTTGATTTTTGATACTTTTAGTTTGTTCTCTTCAGTCATGAACTTAATAGATTGATTGACATGCCACATAAAACTATGATGGAAGGGGTTTAGGCTGAAGTGAAACTAGGCCTGTCGTGATACTATATGGACTTACTTCAGGGGTCAGTATTTATGGTGGGGACATTTTTTTTTTTTTTATGTTCTACGGTAAAATTTAAGCTTTTGAAAGTTGAATTATGACCTTCTATCACCCACTATAGACCTACTATTGGCATGTAGGGAAGGAATAGAGCCCTCAGCCCAAAGGTCAGAATGTAAACCAACTAGTGTCTCCTCTGGGCACCCCTATCTCAGTCAGTGCATTTAGCTTTAAAATGGGGCAGATGTAACCCAAAAGCAGACCTGGGAAACGTTGCTTCAAACTTAAACATTTTGAAATCTTTTTGGTTGTAGACGTTTGTTGCTCTTGTTGTTTTGTGGTTGAACAGTTCTGCAAAAACCTGTCCATCGTTTACGGGACAAGCCTCGAGGTGTTGGCTAACTCCCTCCAACAAGAAGCTGCGGCTTTCCAACAGCAAAAGCCCCAAGTCAACTGGTTCTACAGGTAAAGACTGGAATCTAAAGCATAAATTCATTTCAGTATTATCATTTATCGTCTGTATTGTCTTGACCTAGATATCACACTTCAAATTTTCATATCATGACAGGCCTACATGTCACCTGCATGATTCCAAGGAAAAAGAAAAGCCATAAAGCGTAGATATGTTTTATACCATTTGGAAGATTATAGCCAAACATTTCCACTGAAATAAGCTAATAAGAGTTTTCAAACCACGCTTTTGTTTTAGTTTATATTTTGCTGCAAAGTTACGTACTGTGGCTTTACGAAATGCAAACTTCTGAATAAGAGTAAACCTGAACTAGTCTCCTCTCAGATGAATCAGTACAGTCAGTTCACTGAGTGTGTCAGGTTTGGGCACGTGTAAAGCCACTGCTCTGGTCAACATCAACGCAATCCCTTCTGCAATAACCAACATGGAGTAAACCACAATGTTCAGACACTTCTCCTTTGAGCAAGTTAAATGAAGAACTCATTACCCACCAGAGGCACTCACGTTTTCTTCAGTAATGAAAGTGTACTGCTCAGTGTAGTGTTCATACTTTTACTACTTAAGCGACACATTTGACGGTGTAACAGTACTCTTACTTGAGTAAAAGTTTTGGTTACTCTTCCCACTGTAAGTCTACAAGTGACTTGTGTTTTATGTCGACAATAATGATTGATAATGAAATGATTTGAACATTTGTGTTTCTTGCAGCTCCTTCAGATATGATTTAGTTTGGCTCATTTTTGTGTCTGTTTGAAAATACCAGATTTTGTGCTTTATTTCATGTTTAATCGTTTCATTTTCATTTCAAAGTAGATGACTATGCTCTTACTTGAGTAGTAGTTTTCCCATCCCAAATTCTTTCATCACCTTGATGATGGTGTAATGACGTTGCAGTGATGTTGCAGTGATGGTGTAGTGATGGTGTGGTGATGTTGCAGAGATGGTGTAGTATTGGTGTAGTGATGTTGCAGTGATGGTGTAGTGATGGTGCAGTGATGTTGCAGTGATGGTGTAGTGATGGTGTAATGGCGCTTCAGTGATGGCGTAGTGATGAAGCTTACGCCCAAAAGTGCCTGACACCTTCTCCAGGACTGCATCCATGTGTGTGATAAGGTGTATGCCCCCTCATTATGGTTTATGCTCCTTGAACCTCATTTGTGGATCTCGACGGCCTCTCTGATCCAGTGAGGGTATTTGTTGCTTCAGTAGGGGGCATAAGCTTCCTCCACTGTCTGGGAAAACCAAGTAAAGCAGCCTAAAATACACAGCACTACACCATCACAACACCATCACTACACCATCACAACATCATCACTACACCAGCACTACGCTATCACTACACTACACTATCACTACACTACACCATCACTACACTATACCATCACTACACTAACACTACACCATCACTACACAACACCATCACTACACCATCACTGCACCATGACTACACCATCACGTGACTCTTCTGAGGAAGATACAGAAAGTAGCCCAAACATGTAAAGCAGGTAAGCGAACACTACTCATTCTAAATCCTAAATTCTTGTTTGTTACTAATTTCTTTTACTTCATAATTCTACTCAGAAATATAATTTTGAAGTACCTTGAGTAAAATTTTTGGCTACCCAGCTCTACCTGCTCCACTCAAACCCTGCCAGCCCACGTCACCACACAAGCCTGTTATCTAACTCGTATTCTTCTACTTTTTCAGACTTTTAATTCCTTTGTATCGCCCTCACCTATTGTTACGTCACAAATCTATTTTTCTGTTCTCGATCAAAGCGTGTTCAGAGGCTGTAATGCTCTTAGTTTCTGCCCTCCTCCAAACAACATGCGACTGGATCACAACTCACCGTGACATTTACAGGTTTGATTCTAATAAAGGATTTAAAACTCAAAGTCCAGTCGCACAAAGCAGCAGCAGCAGCCGGGGCCTTGTGAATGTGCTGGGAAACGAGTCAAAGTTTAATTCAGTTATTTTTGTTCCAATGAGAAGTAGGAATGTGAGAGATTATCAAAGACCAGAATGAAACAAAGTAATGCGTTGAACAATGATATTATGTTGTTCGGATTATAGGTTGTAATTACAGAGAAAGGGTAAGGTGGCAATGTGGTGGGGGTAATGTGAGAATCTATTGGGGGCGACAGTAGCTCAGTTGGCAGCGTGTTTGTCCACTGATCAGAAGGTTGGCGGTTCAAATCCCATTCTCAACGTAAACATCATTGGTAAAACGGTCAGATCCACTGGCCCACAGTTTGGCAGTGCGATTCCAGCTCCCACAGATGAATGCTGACATTGTGTCCTTGGGCAAGACACATAACCCACCCCGCACCCCCAGTGTCTGTGTACACTGGTGTATGAATGTGTGTGTGAATGGGTGAGTGGTTCCTTGATGTAAAGAGCTTTCAAGGTGAAAGAAGTGGTTCTTGATGTAAAGAGCTTTCAAGGTGAAAAAATGCTATATAAAAATGTGACCATTTACCACTGAGTTCACTATTATCAGAATTGTTTCTAAAGAAGACATACTGTGCGTTGGTCTGCTAGTAATAATCATTGACACATTATATTTTTTGACATATTAAATATTAATCTAAAACAACATCATAAAAGAAACAAGACAGCTAATTTCCAGGTTGGAAAATTGCAGTGCCCAATGGGAGCTGATTCCCACCTGCCACTTTACAATACATCGCCGTAAACGTCACCACAAACAAAGGCCCCTCCTATAGATAGCTGCAGATCAGCTAGTGAGTAGCAGATTTTTTTTTTTCATTTGTATCAAAATGACTACGTGAAGCTGCCGAATCCTACGTGTATCATCGATTAAGAAAATAAAACTGGAGTAAGTGGAAGTGAAAACGGGTTGATCGGAGCAATGACGTCTTGCGAATAAAGAATAAGATCACTTCTAAAACAAAAAAGAAACTGATTAAACACCTTGAAATACATCCTAAATCTAGAGCATCAAACAACTAAATATAAACCAGACAAAACTACTATTCAAACCTATTTTAAAGGCCCATATTAGGCTATTTTCTGATCTATGTTATGTTTCCTCATCACAAACAGACCTGGAGTTGTGTTTTGTTTCATTCACACATGTTTAACACACAAACCCTGCATATTTAGGCTGAGTTTTTCTCTCAAACAGAAAACACTCTGTTCCACCTTGTGATGTCATGTGGTAATACAGGAAGTGCTCCATTGTGTTTTTAAACTCCATACACCTTCAATAGAATCATTTGGATAATTTCAGCCCTGGAATTGCCAGTCTCTACTGAACTAAAGGTAAAAAGGTAGATGCTAACTTGGAAACTACCGCTTCATGACATCACAAGGTGAAACAGACCATTTGGGGCTTTGGAGATGTAGACAGACTAATAATAAAGGGTTACTCAAACATGTGGGGCTTTGGAATGTAGACAGACTAATAATAAAGGGTTACTCAAACATGTTTGAATGAAACAAAACACAACTTCAGGTATGTTTTTGAGGAGGTAACAACATTCTAATCTGGCTTAAAGTTCACAAGAGTCAAGTTTGCATAATATAGGACCTTTAAGTTTAAGTTTTTTTTGTTTTTTTTTGCAGTGTGTTTATTGTTTTATTTTAGTTACAGAATAATTTCCTACACCCACTGAAAGGGCCATTACATGTTGTAATTGGTGCTTGCTACTGAACTGAATCCTCCTCTCTTATTGTAAATCCCTGTCACTTAAGGCAGAGTTAATGTGGATTTATATGGGAAATTATAGCATTACGTTTAAGCTGCTCTGTCTAAGCTCTCCATCTCTGTCCTCAATCATGTTCACTCATTTGATCCCAGCCAACTGTGGCACCAAAACAACAATAATATTGTTAACACTAAAGGTAACAGATATGAAAGAGATGGTTGTGTCAGGCAGGGCATCTGGCATATACATGATCATAAATCATGTGTTGTTTGCTGTATTGTAACTTTGCAACTATTATTTTAAAATAAATATCTTGTATTGTTTTTATATCTTCTTATTTGTGAGTTTTGTACGCCACTTGTACTTTATATAAGTGCTTGTCTCTGGAGATGTTATTGCTTTGCCTGGAATGTTCCACAGTATGGCATTAAATGTATCTATCTTGCATTCATTCAATTATAGGTGTCTTTATTGCTACAAAAATCTTGCAGGGATTTAGCTCTGGCTTTGTATCAAATAAAAAGAAAATTGGCATTCACTCCAGATATTTATAATTGGCCTTACTGAGAATGGCTGATCTCAGAAGCTAAGCAGGGTTGGGCCTGGTTAGGAACCTGACTCATGTCAGATTAATACGTGTGTCACAATGAGTTCCACACATTATCTGCCTGAGATGGCTCTCGCTGGAAGTGATCAAAAAATGCTGAATGTTATGATGATTATTTGACTCTCTTATTTGACCTTCTGCTGGTTCTTCACAAACTAAACAGTCTGTACTGACGCTAAAATCGGCTGAAGTTCATCTGTCCGCTTCACCATGTTTGTTTTGGTTTGTTTGGGTGCTTTGCCTTTGGCTTCTGCACAAACCTCAGTGCTGCTCTGTGATTGGTCCACCCGCCCCATTTAACTTACAGCGGGGGCACGCCAAGATGGATTCTCGTGAGTTTGTGAACTCACAAATATTGAATCCATCATGCTGTGCAAGATTACCTGGTTAATACTTGGATGGGAGGCCGCTGGGAATACCAGATACCACAGTGGGGCAGCAGTGGCTCTGGTCTGAACTACTGTTGTGTCCTTAGGCAAGATACCTCACCCACATTGCCTAGTATGAATGTGGTTTTTGAGTGAGTTGTGGTGGTGGTCGGAGGGGCCGATGGTCCAGATTGGCAGCCTCACTTGTCAGTCTGCCCCAGGGCAGCTGTGGTTAAACTTGCTTACAACTGCGAGGAATGAATAGATAATGCAAAGCTATGAATGAAATCTATGAATGTCAAAAAATAGCAGCAAAAACTGCTCTATGAAAATAAAGTTATTGCTATTATAATTATGAAATGACTTTTTATCTTTTCTATATATTTGTTTGTTTTCTTATCTTCTGTCAGCTGTTTCAAACTTTATATGAAAAGACAGTGGACACACCCCTCCCCTCGTACAGTGTGAGCAGCTCAGTGTACACGACCATCGCTCTATATTACACTATGATCTACACTATACTACACTCTGATCTCTGTTCTAATGTTTCCTCATCACAAACAGACCTGGAGTTGTGTTTTGTTTCATTCACACATGTTTAACACACAAACCCTGCATATTTAGGATTTATTATTTAGGAGTTATTTAGGAGTTATTTTCAAACAGAACAGAAAACACTCTGTTCCACCTTGTGATGTCATGTGGTAATACAGGAAGTGCTCCACTGTGTTTCTAAACTCCATAGACCTACACTAGAATCATTTGGATAATTTCCACTGGAACATCTTAAAATCATACAGGGAATGTTGATGACGTCAGCTGCAAAGTGTGAATAAATAAAATGTATAATTATTCATATTAAAATACACGTGTATAAGAACGCGGTTGTGTGTTTTGGAAGTCGTGCGGCCTTTGAATGCCTCATGAGTGATTTAGGAGACACATAAATAAGGCTGATAAACGGCTGTAAACGCTGGAGGTTCATTGGCTTCATTCTTTTCAAACCACAGAACACAAAAACATATCTCTGAGCCAAACCACACACAGGAGGCATCAGCAGGCCCTGCAGCACTCACACAGGAACACACTGCTATTATCACCATCTTTAATCACAATAGGCTAAAGGAACTCTTTGTAGCCTGCGCTT
Organism: Periophthalmodon schlosseri; assembly: GCA_000787095.1. NCBI lineage: Eukaryota > Metazoa > Chordata > Actinopteri > Gobiiformes > Gobiidae > Periophthalmodon > Periophthalmodon schlosseri. The sequence continues at coordinate 14,815 of JACM01068464.1, forward strand.
TTACTGTTAGCTAAAAAGGTACTAATGGGCCCTAACCTGCAGAGAGAGGACACAGCCAGGGGAGTCAGCAGGGAGGGACAAAGGGGTTTCTGCCATGGGCCCCCAAACTTCTGTTTCAATGGGCCTGGACACAGCATTAGAATTGTTATCAGTAAACGCTATATTTGTTTTGACCATGTTTACCTCGTATCCAGAGACACAAAGAGGTCAAGTTTATGAAATTTAAAATCTAAATTTCACATACACTTCCTTTAATAAAATGAATTACATAGTCTTTTATATTTGTAGACAGACTTGTTGAACAGATTACACATTATAAGAGGTATTTAAGTACTGCAAACAATTCTTGGTACCACATATGCATAAAGGGAAGATCTTTAAATGAAATTAAAGATGTTATTACTTGGGCTGGGATGTCCCACAGTATGGCATTACACATATCTGTCTTGTGTTTATTAATTAGGTCTGTGACTGTCACTTCTTCACAGATCTGACCTGTAACTTGGCCAAGTGGTGTCACATACTTGCAGTGGTGGAAGAAGTACCCAATTTTGTTAATTATGTAAAGTACAGATACTGGAGTAAAAAAACAAAAACTTAAGTAAAGTATCGCATAAAAAGATCTGCTTAAGTAAAAGTATTAAAGTACCTGTTTAAAAGAACAAAAAGTAAAAGTATTTTGTACATATTTTGAGGTCTTATAAAGCTTCAAATGTAGATATTTTGATACAGATTTGTTCTAAATTTTGTTCAACAAAAACAATAAAATCAAAATTTTTTTCCTACCTGTTTTTATCTATATATTTTTGTTTACTCGAACTACAAGCGTGTTAAAATAAACACTCAGCCTTTTCAGCAGGTCTCAGACAATAATAAAAAAAATACTTTTACTTTTCAGTCCTGTTGAAAAATGTAGTGAAGTAGAAAGTACATACACCTGCTCGCAAATGTAGTAAAGTAAAAGTAAAAAGTATCCACTGTAAAATTGCCCTTAAGTACAGCTCTTAATTACTTTTACTCCACCACTGATAGACAGATTTCATGTAAAACTGTGGACGAGAAGAAAAGTAACAAACTGTGTTATTTCAAAACCTCTTCAGAATTCTACAGAATCAGCACTGAAATCTGACATGGGAGAAATTATATAAATTGATATGACAAAATTTAAGAGGAAATGTGCCTTTGAGAGATGTGAAGTGCAAACAAACAGCTGTGACTGGACCATGCACTTGAGCAGGAGGAGGGGCTAACTCGCAGGGTCATGGGTGCCATGTTGGGGATGCATGATACAAAGACTTTTTACAAGCACTTTGCCTCTAGCCTGCCTTCATTTGAACTTTCTCTACAAGTTGAAACAAGGTCGGAAACACAGCTTTGAACAAACTGTAGGAGAACTCTCTGTCGCCGCAGTGGAAAGGCTCCTCACTGACCACAGTTTAGATTGGGTGTGAGTGGGCAGGGGCAGTAGGACCCTGGGGCTTTCACAGTTTAACCGGTTCAATCTGACTGTGTGTGATTAAAGGTACAGTAATGAAGGCTCCAGACTCACCACCATTGTGTCCGACGGCCGCAGAGTAAACACTCCGCCCACTGCCTCCTCTCTCGCCGGGGACACGCTCCAAATCTATGTTTATTTATGTTTATTTTATCTTTAGCTTCTGACAAGGAGGAGCAGCAAAATCTACTCTTTTCACAATACTGGTTAGGATTTATTCAATTATAGCTGTTTTTTTAAAAAAATGTCTTGTTTCCATGGAGACATGAAACCAGGTAAACTGAACCAGAAACAGGGAGAACATGCAAACTCCACTGTGAAACGCCCTCATAACCCACAAAACGATTTATTTATTTATTTGGTTTTGTTATTCTGTCAATATATTTTATGTGTTTAGATCTAGTCTTTTTTATTTTATTCTGGATATGTTTTTTAAAAGTATATTATGTGTATTATATTATAAATAGTATATTATTTTTCTGGAGATTCCATGGAGACAGAAAGTTAAAATCATACTTCGGAACATTCTCCATGGAGAGAGATGTGTTTTATGCCAGAGATGCACAGTAAGGACACATGTTTTTCCGTGCAAACATGTCTTTATGGCTTTATCTCTTTTCTAGCTAAAAAGTTGCATACTGTAGCTTTAAATGATTTCATTACATATGCCTATTATTATATGTTAGTACATCGCTGTTATCGTGGTTACAGGTTTGTGTCACATTGCCAAAGCACATTCCATAGTTCTACATTAGTTGACTAGTTGATTCACTCTTGTTATGAGGGAGAAGGATAAATCTTGTTAAAAAAAGAAGACATTTAAGTGATGCCCACAGTTTGTATTTAAAATTAGACTTTTAAAAACTCCAGTGACTAACAGCTGCAGCATAGATCATGTGACCACAGTCATGTGACCACAGGGTGTTCCTCAGTCTGAGCTGATGGAAAAAATTAGTTATTTTAAATTCTGCTGATTTCACGAGTGTCACCAAAACACATGACATCAGAGAAAGCATAATACATACACACACACATACATACATATACATACATATATACACACACATACACATACATATATACACACACATACATACATACATATACATATATACACACACATACACATACATATATACACACACATACACATACATATATACACACACATACACATACATATATACACACACATACATACATACACATACATATATACACACACATACATACATACACATACATATATACACACACATACATACATACACATACATATATACACACACATACATACATACATACACATACATACACACATACATACATACACATACATATATACACACACACACACACACATAAATACATACATACATATCCAATGCCAATGCCGGTGTCTATGTTGCCCTGACCAGATATTTTTAAAATTTGGTCCCGTTTCAAAATGAGTTTGACTTCCTGTTCTAGACAAAGTTCAATTCCTCACACCAAACATACCACCAATAATATAAGCAGAATTAAATAAACTAATAACCCCTGAATTACATACAGTGTTTTCTTCTGATCAGTGTTGTCACGATGCAAAAATTTCAAAGTCGATTTTGATACTAAGCTCTTGATACTCCATATCAATTCCGATACTGATGATAATAAAAAACATTCTTTCTATAGATAATACAGTGTTATTTTCCACATTAAATGGTAGTACTTTCTTTAATATTTCCATGTGTCCTTATATCTGTGTAATCCCTCAGTGGTCCTGGTAGGTTCCATAGTGGTCCATGGGCGTATACTAGTCTATGTGTCTTATACTTGTGAAAGATACAACTCAAGATCATTCTTAAGCTATTCAGGAAAGGTTGATTTCTGTCCTGTGAATGGGACTTTTTTATTCTTAGCTATTCAGGAAAGGTTGATTTCTGTCCTGTGAATGGGACTTTTTTAGTATCGATACCTGCTCAAGTGAGTATCTAGTTTGTTTCAATACTAGTTTTAATATCGATTAGCATCTGATTTTCGATACGTTTGACAATCCTTGTGCTGTTTTTGTTCAAACCTCATTTGCTTTTCTGCTCCAGGTGAGTATCTATAGACGGATGTGTCACTTGTGTAATATATATGGATGTTATGTGCATTAATATACCTGGAAAACTCAAGTCCAAACTAAGACAAGTTTGCTCATATAAAAAGTTGTTCCAGCTTATTGTGGCTTTGGGGCAATGGTACTTTTATGACTCCTCCATCATAAATATCTCACTGACAGATCGCTTCAAACCTATGAAAAGAGCCCTGTTAAACCAAGTCACAGCGTATGCTTTACTGCTATTAAATACATTCTTATTACAATTACAAGAGAGTGATCTCGATGACATATAGACTCATTTCTGATTCCAAATAAACATAGTATACATTGGCTGCGCGATGATTTATAATAAGTGATTTATATAAGTCTTAAAAACGTGAAAACCAGAACTAGAACCTGAACATTTTAAGCGTTTTGCAGCTGTTTCCTCACTTATGCATTCTGAGCATCCTGATTATTCACCATGATGAGTTTATAAGCAACGCTCAGAGACCAGAGTGGAGTTTTGGCATGACGATAAAGCGAAACAACAACTAGCATGCTAATGCGGACTTCTTGATTATCGGACAATAAAACGCTTTATAATTAAACGCAGACAGTACACAGTGGACTTATTTTGACCTCAAGAGCTGCTTACATATATCAGTATTGGGGCAAAAGAAATTATGCTCAAATACATGGGAACAAATTGACCAAAAATAAATTTGAGCCACAATCCCATTTCTGAATTTAAAAATTAAGACAAATATAGATTTTATCCTCTTCCTCAAGTTTGGCAGCAGTTCTTTTACTTACATACATATGTACATTGTTAATCATGTAACCAGGCCCATCAACAGAAATTTGGGGGCCCGGGGCAAGAAACCTTACATGGACCCCCCTCTAATATAAATGAATAGGAAGAGGGTTCAATTCTGGGCCCCTATAAGACCCTAGGGCCTGAGACAACAAACAGACCCCTTTGTACCCCCCTCGCCCCCCACCGCCCACACCCATCGACTCCCCTGCATCTAACTACTGTTTTACTTGAGTCCAAATTTTCAGTCCTCTTTTCATCACTGCTTTTGGATTATACAAATATATATTTATTTGACATTTTGAACCAGCTTGCACTCATATAGTGATTATGTTCAGTTCAGTGATTACCTGTAAATGGCATATTTCCTCAGTGATGACGCGCCCTGTTCGATCGTGGGTGGATCTCCGGTTCCCGTCACCTGTCAGGGACACCCCATCAGAGGCATCAGGTGAGACGTGGGTGTGAGCGCTCAGAGCATACAAGATAAAGCCAAAATACTTATCTGATCACACCTTTGAAGAGGAAGTTACCATATAAGGCCTGCTGGATATCACAGTACAATTTGTCAGCCAATTGAATGATAAGTATTCATATGGGACAACAGCAGAAAGGAGATGTGAGTGAGTGAGGTAGCTATGGATTTTGTATATTTTGGTATTTATCTGTAAAGAGTCAGATTAAACTCATGATTCACAAGTTTAATCTGCAAATACATTGTCTCCTAGTACTTTTTTCTTCATAAACAGTAGTTTCATAGAGTTTCATGAATGCCCCCTGTAGGTGTATTGGTTTGTTTTTGGTTTTTTTGTTATATTAGAGACAATACA
>JACM01012998.1:0-22484 GCA_000787095.1 Periophthalmodon schlosseri
TAAAATAAAATGAAGGTTAAAAAAAATCAAAATATACAATATATCAATATCTGTTACCACAAAAAATCACACCGCTAGGGCATCCGTACACTGCGCCACCTTGCACTGTTACTGATGAATGTAGTCCTGTTTTCAAATGAGCGTACAGTGTTGGTAAGCAGAAGTTGAGAAGGTAACTGGTTCAATTCTCAATCGAGGTTGTGTCCCTGGGTAAGACACTCATCAGGTCGATAGCCATGCACCCAACTGGTTTGTTATAATGACCCTTGGAGAATAGGGGCAAAGACAAATAACAAATAACACAGACAACAGTATACAGTATTGGCTGTGGTATAACAAGGCTATAGTAGGCAACAAATCAAATAATAATTTATGTAAATTTAGCATTTTTTAATTAAACAATTCTGTGTATTTACTGCAAATAAGTATCTCATGTGTTTTTGAATCACAATTTGGTGGCTCTGTGCAAATGCAATTTAGTGATCTGATTTGACCGGTCAACAGCTTGGTTCTCTGCATTAAATTCTAATTAATTAATGTTCAAATTAGCAGAACAAAACAACACAGCCTGGATGTTGGAATTCACAGGGAGGGCCTCTTAATGAACGCATAGCTGCAGGGATAATGATGCGGCCAGGACAGGGTGTGACAGGGGAGTGTGGAGGAGACACTATAAACACTCTTACGCTGATCACATGTGAGCTCCTGTCAGCTGCTGTAAGCTCCTTTATCAAATCGTATTAAATGCCATTGTTTATGCCTGACTTTTCACTGGCCTATTGGTCCACACTGCATCCCACTGGCCTTAACATGCTTAATTTAAGCCTCACTCCTCACTTTCATCATCAGGACATTAGCATGTACACTCGGATTAAGTAATTTTCTTCTCATGTTGCATTCAGGGAACATTGCCATTTTTACTTCACTAAACACATTTGTTTGTCAGTAGTGATCATGAATGTCTCACTAAACTGAAAACAACAGGTGAAAAGGTGGTGAAGACAGTCTACAAATTTGCACTGCACGTTAAACGTTTATTTGCTGTGAGGTGGAGTCTAAATGCTCAAATGTTCTGAGACAAAGTTTAAAAATACCATAAAAAGTAAAAATAACTCAGTATGAGAACTGCTGTTAACATGAACATGAAATGTATTCTCTGCATTTATTTCTTAAAAGCAGTATTATTGCATTGTCTGAGTGCTAACCACAGGAAGAACCTGGCCGTGAGAGGAGAGAGAGCAGAAGGCCCAGCAGCAGCAGTAGCAGACAGACGGAGTGCCTCCCCCAGTGGCGCTGTAATAACCTCCTGGAGCTGAGCAGACTCTGAGAGATATCCTTGAGCCTCACCTCCATCTCGCTAACAGGTCACGCCGAGATCCTGCAGATAGTGAGCTATAGTTAAGCTCCAGATCTCCTATCTGCACTTGAATGATGGAGCAAACCATGTGGCGACATGTTTATTGTCACCCAGATGGTCCACAATGCAGTGGCCTGGCGAGCCACATCCATCCCTAATATAATTCATGGGGTGGCACCATTGTGGGGTGACTGATAAGGCCTTCACTTTGCCCTGCACTGGTCACTTGTCTCAAGGAGACTCCAAAGAAACTTCACTCCGTACAAATGGTGGTATCTAATCCCAGCACGGGTCGCACTTTAGAGCTAAAACTTGAGCCAGGGTTACACCACTGAAGAAGGCCATTTATAATAGGAGAATTCTGTCTTTAACATTTGGCTCTATGGAGGAACGCTTATTTAGAGGGGAAAGCAGTTTCTACTGAGCAAACATAGAGGCAAAGTAGAGTAGATACAGACTCTAACACTTCACTAAGAGTGCAGGGCCCCACCATCCAAACATTTGGCCGCCATCAACTCCAAGAATGTTATTTTTACAAATGATTAGCTTGTGGTGTGGCTATGACATTTTGATTGGGAAGGACACAATCAAACAGCAATAAATGGAACCAAATGCACTGTTGTCCCTGGAGACGGTAGACATGGGCAGAGACGAGGAGATCAGAGAGGAGCTGAGACTGCTCAAATCTGCTTCCCATCACGTCCCTGTGAGTCCTTCTGTCTGACAGTGAGAATGAGGATAAATGCAGAAAGATATTTGGAAATGTGCTCACAATTACTAGAGGCTATTATTGGTCAGTGTTGCTGTGTTGATACTATTGTTAAAACCATAAGACCAAAAAGCCACATTCATATGACTGACTTGGATATTTTAACATTCCCTGTGCATTTCCTCCTCACCTTCCCCATCCGCTTCACCTTTTGATAGTCTCCTCTCCATTGCTGCGTTGACAAAACACAAACTAATGTGCGCGGCCACAACAAAAGAAACACCTGTATGATGCAACGCAATGCAACCTTCTTTCTGCTAAGGGTCCTTTTTTCCACAATTCAACCCAATAGCGACCTATATTAGTATTCCAAATGCACTATCAACCACTCTAATTCTCTATTAATACGATTCAATTTACTTAGGCTAAAAGCTAGTAATTCTTTTTCTAGCATTGATTTCAGTGCGATAGGAACATTTATAGCAAGGCTGCACTCTGGACTTTTGGGCAAGGTAATGGGATATTTTTTTTTATGGTAACGCAGCACACATTTTAATATGCACAGTTTTAATGCTATCTTTTCTGAGCTAAAACCTGCACAGCCATTCATAAGAGTATATCTAAAGAGTTTATTTCTCAGCAAGAGCAATCGCTGGAGTGGTGCCTATCGAAGCAGCATCTTTATTCGGATGGAAAATGAATCCGCGAGGAACATGGCCAGGCGCTTTATTGTGTATGCAGTGTGTGGCCAGGTTCAAATTGGCAATCAATTATCCAATTAAGACTGACAGAAATGCACATCAGGAATTCCAGCCCATCAGTCCAGGCTTCTGATTGGAACACGATTAGAGGGACTTAATTAAACCCTAGGTGCCGGGTGTTTAAACATCATTTGTGCAGCGTCGGAGGGATCGGAAAATATAAATCTGGACCTGGGAGGATCCACGCAGGTGCAGGGAAATAACGGTTAAAATGGCCCTTGTACAACACTTAAGGGTATGATGCGCTAGTGTAAAAAGTAAACAGGACAATACATTAACATTTGAGATTCCTTTCAGTATAGCATCATTAAAGTGTAAACCCCAGTTATTTAAATTCACATTACAGAAACAAATCTTTATGAATCCTTTCGAGCCTTTGCTCCACTGTGTTTTTAAACTCCATACACCTTCACTAGAATCAGCCCTGGAATTGCCTATTTCTCCTGAACTAAAGGTAAACAATAGCTGTTTACTTGAAAACTACTACTGATGTAGACAGACTAATAAGAAAGGATTACTCAAAAATGTGTGAGTGAAACAAAACATAACTCTAGGTATGTTTTTGAAGAGGTAGCAACATTCTAACATGGATTAAAGCTCACAAGAGTCAATTTTGTGTAATATAGGACCTTTTAACATTTGTAACAGGATAATTTAGCATGTATTACAATTGTGTCATTAATAATCATGAAGCTCCTCAAATAAACAAAGTAGATTGGAAGGGGCAAACAATGTAATCCCTTGTTTTTATATTATGTTTCTTGAGCATGCAGTTTTTCGTGCCATGTAATGTTGGGTTGTAGGGTGGTCAAAAAAAAACAAAACTAATTGATAACTTTATTAGTATCAAAACTACATACTGAGCTGAGCAAGTATCGATATTGCAAAAGTTACATAAATAAAACAAAATTGTACCTATTCTGAATAGTTTTAAAATAGTCTATATGAACAATATCACAACTTATATGACCACATTGTAATATTGTATGACAATCATCAGTATTGTGGTATCAAAATCGGTATTGCGTATCAGGCATTTTTCTTAGTGTTGGAAATTGTGTTTGACAGTTTAGTATGGTGACAACACTAGTAACTTGTACCAACAGCATGTCACTCACACACAGATGTATTGTTTTTATCACAGTTCAGTGGTCACCCTGTGTGTTTGAATGTGCCTTTGTGGTCCATGTGAAACAGGCTATTGTCTTTTTAAATACTTGCCCTTGGGAAGATCTGAGGAGAGAGATAAATATTAGTGGAAATTGCAAAGTACAATGCAATAACAATAGCGCTTGAGATATTGTGCTACATTAGTCTTAAAACCATTCCCACAGTTTAGCAGCCTGTGAATAATTCAAGGACAGAGCCGTGTATGTGCTGTAGAGAATGAAATGCAGCTGCCTTCCAAGCGTCCTAGGCTATTTTCCTTAAGCTGTGGCCTAGCTCCTAGCTTCCTCTCCTCGGTTGTTTGTATTGATTTCTGAGCCGTTCCTTCCTCCCATGTCAGACAGTGTGAAATGGAAGGCACTGCATTTTAATATTGGGTTGTGAATTAATCATTTTTTCCCTGATAGCCAAGGCACCAGCTCTGTCCCTGTAGGAGAACACCTTATCACAGCAAATAGGATTCAAAGGGAAGAGGAGCGGTATAATCCAGGGCTAATTGGATGAAATGGCCAGGCTCGAGCCCTCCTTCCCGGGGCTGAGGTCCAAGCAGCCCCCTCCACGGGGATCCAGGAGCCACTGAAGAGGTTATTACAGTTTGTCCTTAGGGAGTATTAATACCTTAGCCCTTGTTCAGACATGCAAATAATCTAATTCAAGGTCTAGCTAATTAACAACTTAGCTACAGTAAAGATAAAGAGGCTCAATAACAAGCTTTTGGAGACGGGCAATACAACATCTATACTTGATATATACAGCAGTGTCAATATGGACATCAGGGCAGCCCATGAAGATGTGATATGGGAAGAAGATATAATAATTCCTACTATAAAACAGTGACACCATTTAAGTTATATAAACATAGAGTATTGGTTTGTAAAGCTCATATAACATGCACATTTTATAATTGAATATAACTGTGTTCTCTTTATTTTGAAAGTGTTTTGAAACTATAGGTTAATTGGAAGCGTTTTGGAAATCACATTTTTCCCTGTTTTGAATGATGGCAATGTTTTGTACTGTTTTGGGTATGTTGGGATTATTAATTCTAGCACAAGGCTGCTACTATTCTCAATCTATTCAGTCCTTTGGCATACCGAGGTCTTTTACAGCAATACTTTCTCTGAGAACACAATTAAATATTTTGAAAATAGTACCTTAAGGCTGTTGTTTCATGAGCACCAGAAAATGGAACATGTTTTAGAGGCATCTCTGTTTTTTATGTGAAAATTGTTAATCCTGCTGTAGGAAGGTTACATGGTCAAGGTTGCCAAATTAGGCGACCAGCTCTAATCAGCCATGCCTCCAAGGAAGTCTGGATCAAAGCTCCCTGCCCCCGCTACAATGTCTCGCACTAGTGTGAATCTGGGACTTACAACATCAATTTATACCCATCAATACCAACAACTTTTACTTTAAATACACATTTTACTGTTTGTTTTTTACTAAGAATATCCCAATTAGGTCAGTACTAGCATAGGTATACCCATCTTCCCTTAGAGCCAGCTAGGTTGGCACTAATATAACACATTTTCAGAATTATCTGGACTCTATCCATGGGTTTCAGAATGATGAATAATTAGGACCATTGCCCTAGTGATAACCAATTTGTAACCATGTTTAAAACATAATATTATATTTCTCAATGGGAAAAAATCCTCAAAATGTCACATATAAGAGTACACTGAATCCCATGAATTCCATTTGTCCCATACAGTAACTATGGGCCTTAGACAGGTACACAGGACTGCACTGACTTACACACACAACAATTCACTCTCATTTGACAAAGGGGCAATTTAGATTTACCAATTCACTAACCACTCTGCCACTGTGCCCCCACTAGTACTAATCCAATTACTATTACTACTTATAACAATGATATGGTCATAAATATTAACAACCTCAAAGCATAAATACATGTATAGCATAAGAGATTATACACAAGGTCCTTGAGTCCAATCACTCTTTTTAATAGCTTTGTAGCGGCCAGAAAATCAAGTATTCATGAAGACTGAGGAAGATGATCCAGTGAACTTCAATTTAATTGGTGCAAATTAAAACAATCCATCTTTTGCAGCTGTCTATCTATCTGCTATCACCACTTCATTGCTCGTCTTGCACCTTGATTACAATTATCTTTTAATAGCAAAACTTGTCAGCGATCTCTCCGCCATCTGATTTACGTCGCGGCCCAAAGCGGCACTGTTCCGTCCTTATAATTCATGTTTTAGTGTAATGCAGAATAAGCCTCACTGGGCACACGCAAGATGTATTGACACCCGCCTCTCATGTGCGCTGCGTTCTGTGACGTACGGCCAAGTCTGTCTATCTCTCCCTCCCCTTTAAAAAAACACGCCTCGTAGAGACTAGACAGTGAAGATGTACAGAATAAATGCATATGCACACATTTCTGCAGTGTTCAATAATGGTTCCAGGCAATTAGAGCCAAAGATGACACTCTGAGTTTTAAATAGAGGGAAAGTGGACCCTCTTTATGTCCCAGCTCTGTTATACTTCTGTTTCGGAAACCTCATGTGCTGAGCTAAGGACTTTTCCATTGCTCAGATTGGATCATAAAATGAAAACCCCATTGAATTCTCAATGAATTATTCATAACACTAGTAGATATATTTAACAAAAAGGTGTTATTTAAAGTATTAGTGTCTATTTTGCCAAGACAGCACCACCAGTTGAGCATGGGTTTTAATGATGATATGTTTTTAAGTTTTATTGTTTTGTCTAGCGTATATTTGTCGACAAAATATGTAAAATCAACTTTTTGGAGCTTTTAACAGTGTTCCATAGGTTTGCGTATATTGAGTGTTCACTAAATCCTGTTTTCACCCACCCAGTGAAAGTCAGTGAGTGAGTAGAGAACTTAGCTGGATCCCTATATGCTTTTTATGCAGTGCTTTGAGTCTTTGTAGCATCGGGTTCTTTTTAGCCTCACACAACCCCTGACTGTAGGAAAACTAGAAAGTGAATATTTCCTCAGTCAGTGAAACTCGGCATTTAGTTTTACACTTTCAACTGCAATCCATTCCATAAAATCCCAAGTATCAACTATAGACTTGTTATTTCAGTCATAAAAGAGAGAACTTTTGGAGGTGGAAGATAGTGCGGTAAATGAGTCATAGGTGGGCAATTAGAGAATGAGAAATGTTACTCAATATTTGATCAGTGGGAGGGAGAATTTCATTTGCTAATCAGAATGCAGAATATTACCTTTTCAAAACAGCCAGTGCACAACTTGACCTCTAAAATTACACTCTCCTGTACTTGACTTATAGTGAAACGGCAGTATGGATTTGGCCCCAGTGAAGAGTCCCCCTTCTCTCTCTGCAAAAAAAATCTTGCTGTGCTCTAGGGAATGCTTCAGCCATTTCCACACTGCCCCAAATAAACTTGGATGTTCTCCATCCATCAGGTGACTACATGGAGAGCTGACCTGTCATAAATTCACTCTGTGGGGATGATGACAGGGCTGGAGCCAATCTTCATGAGCGAATAAAAAAATGGCACTGGTACCCCCCTCTCCCTCCCCCTCTCTCCCCTCTATCCGATCCCCTTGTGCAACCCCATCTCAACCTTTAGCCTCCACAGTGCAGAAGCATCGCCAGCGCTATCTCCCCGCCTATCTTTCTCCGCTTTGTCTCGGCACATACCTGGCTTCCTCGCTCCGGTTGCCTCTTCTTCCTCCCTCACCCCCTTCTCTCTCCATGGGTAAGCAGGTAATCATGAGCTGTCACAGAAAGGTGACCCATTAATGTGATGGATACGGTGTGAAAAACAAATGGTGTGAAACGTGTGGATTGCTGTCCTTACTGCACCTTGGCCTTTTGTTCTGTCATATCAATATCCACACAGGGCCTCATTACACCGCTGCACTACACAATGAGTGGAGCGCCAGGGTCAAGACTGCGCCACGCTCCCTTTGACTGGCTCCGACTGGGCTTTTCAGCTCAAAAGCTCACCCCAGAGGACTCGCGGGTAAACAGGAAGAGGCCTGAGACAGCGCACATCATTCCAGGCTAAATAAGCAACCCCCCAGCTCTTGTGTACCCATGGAGGACCCCCACTCCCTTCTGCTGCTGTCCATACTCTGAACATCTAAAAATACTAGCTCACAGGACAGATTAGCCTGACATCCGATCTATTTTTAACTGTCCAATTTAGTTTATTTACAGCAAACTGGAGCCAAAGCGGTCCATGACATTTTTGCCTATTCACAAATTGGTATTGTGGATGTCTATTTTCCTCTGCTACTGCAAATTATATATCTGCTTTGTGAGTACAGGCATAAGCATAGTGATTTGACATACACGATGACCAATCAGATGCCCTCACTGATGCAATACTATCCTTCTATTCCATATGAATAAATTGGCAGCCAAAATTGTAAAGGGTTGGTGTGCCATTGATTTGTATTTTTTTTCTTGATGCTAATCTTCTCCACATGCTGGACTAGAGGGATATCAAGATGAATGGGTTAAACTGATAATGATTATTATTCAGGTCACAATATAAGAACTGAAACATTGTGAGTATCATGAACTTCAGAAGCAAAAATAAGTAATTTCAATTCAATCTATGAAAAAGTAAGCCCAAATGTAAATCACATTAAAGTTCCCATTTGTAATTAGACTAGTCGACCAGCCCTCTTTTCACATACCACCACTAGATGCAATGTGCTAGCTTTGTCCTGACAGAAGAAGACCAGAGAGCACAGGTGAGTTTGAACAAAGGCCAGGTAAGGGGAGGGGTTGTCAGGTTAAACCGCTGCCATCTACTGGTTAAACAAAATCACATAAACTTACAGATGATACTTTATTTTAACATTTAGACTTGTTTTTTATAAAGCTGAGCACATGCCAGTGTAATGGTGATCTATTAGACATTTCTCAGTTAAAGATTCCATATGTTTTTGGTTGGTTTTGGTTTTCAGCTGGTCTGGGAACGCCTTGGGTTCTGTCGGAGGAGCTGGAGGAAGTGTCTGGGGTGAAAGAAGTCTGCGAGTCCCTGCTTAGACTGTTGCCCCCTTTTTGGTCAATAATTGTGAATAATTGTAAAATCACAATAACTGCGATAACACTGTGGAAACACTGTGAAAACCCTATGCCTGACCCTTTGCACCATATTTTTTTAAATTATTTTGCATGCTATAACTAACCAATCGAGTTATTTAAATGTATTATTTTTATTGTGCTGACCCAACCCGTGCAACACTGTTATCTACTGAAGCTATTTCTCCCAACTTTCTGATTCCCTGGTTATTCATCACATTTGGCCGGACAATGACAGGTCACATAGTGATAATTGAAACTCGACATTGCCAGACTGTGTGAACAGCGCCAGAGGAATCAATAGTGAGAGAGACTTATATGAATGTATATGGACTTTGAAATTGCTCCAGGCATACTGTAAGATGGGCACTTAGATTTTCAAAGGCCCATACTGCCAGTCAAGGTCAGAGGGGCGACCATAAGAGCGATCACAGGCCTGCCCTAACCCTGCACTGTCCATTACACCTCGCTACTGACTGGTCAATCACTTATTAAAGACTCAAGCTAATTCCACTGCAGCACCTGTGATCCTCCAAGCACCAGCTAATTGCCAATTAAAAAAATTATGGATTACAATCGATCTATTTTATGGGCAGGATTCACACTGAAATGGCTGTAGAGAGTGAAGCTTCCAAGTTTTCATGTCAGACCAGTCCAGAAGAGAATATTGCATTTTAGGTCATATTATCCAAGGCATTCATTGCAGTTTTTTTAATAGTTTGACTTAGCACTAAGGTTACATCAGGTGTGCAAGTTAAAATAGAGCACTGACATTTTGTGCATTTTGTCACCAAGCGGAAACAGATACTAATACCATTTCCAACCACATGGTGCCAGTAGTATATACAGCAGTTACCCTTTAACCAAAAGATCTGTGGGTAAAATTCTACCTCACACTACTACTATATCTCAATAGATTAAATATACTGTACTAACTCCAGCCACAAAGTGACAACAATGGGTCTGGTATTATTAACACTTACAGGAAAATATTTTTTTAAATAAGTATTCTACATAACCACGATATTAATCATTGTGAGATAGGATATGTTTCTTGGACTGACTTTGACAACATCACATAGTTGCAGATACAATACAGTGAACATGTGAGCCACTCAGAAAACAATGTGTATCCAGGCTGTCTGCTCCCCCTGAGGTCTGCAGAGGTGGTCTGCACTGGACACCTCACATGGAGCACTGGAGACTCCATTAAGGACAGTGGTTACGGGCCACAGCCTAATCTAGTATGACAAACTGGAGATGTCCTGTTATTTCCAGAGCTGGTGATGAATGGAGGGCTGCAGTCCCCCATGCTGTCCTGTCAGAGTGGAGCTGAAACAGATTGAGAGGCAACAGACGATAGATTGATAGAGCAGGTTTCTGTCTTCTCCTCAGAAAATCACACAATCAGTCCATTAGACCCCCTACTATATACCTTGGCCACATTTCCCATGTATTATTAAGATGGTAAGGTGATAGTGGTTGTTCTCATTGTGGAAATTATATAAAGATAACTGCACAATTAAGTAAAGTTAGTCTGATTAAGATGGTGTGAAGGACAAAATATAGTCGATCTTCATGTTTAGTTTATTTTGGTCACTTGACCATGAACTGTTTACTTTTGGTCTTGAATTTAAAAGCTTTTCATGTCTTCAACAACAATATATATTTTTTCTAAGACTTTCCAAGAAATTATTTTTGAGATATTGTGAAATCATAATCTTTTACGATTGCACCTCAGTGTTTGTGTGTCAGTGTTTGGTTTAGTTTTAGTTTTTCAAAAATTCTTTCTAACATTTTTACCTAATATTGGAATTATAAGTACAGTAATATTTAAAATCTGCATCATTAGTTAGAGCAGGTGTGGAGGTGGTGTTAAGTCATAGTTTCCATTAACAGGTGAATGAATAAAGTGACAGGCCCTCATGGTGACTCCGTCCGTACGTACTGACCACTCTCTCTCTCCCCTGTCTCTCTCTGTCTCTCCAGGATGACCGCGTCCCCACTGTAATGTACCTGTGTGAAGGACATCCCGCCCGGGCGAGCGAGCGGTGGAGCGAGGGAGCGAGCAGCAGGGCTATCACAGACACAATCTCACAGCACTTTAATAACTTTGAGAGCGGTCAGCACCCCGCGCTTTAATAACACTCCCTGTCAGCTCACCCCACACCGCGCAAAATTGTCTCGTTGGAATTCTTTATGGTGGAGGCCAAAGAAGTCGGCTGATGGGGAGGGAATATAGCCACAATCAACAGCTTCTACCTCTAAATGGCTTTCCAAGAGTATGTTTTTATCTTCTGCTCAAAACAAACAGTGCAGAGCAGACAGGCTTTATTACGCAGCAATAAGGTTTTCAAATCAGCACCACCTTAAAAAGTATTGGCATTTTCTCAGGTGATGCTGCAACTCCACTCTGTGTTTTCTTTAGAAAAAAAAAGCCAAAGTTTGTCTTCAAGGATGATTGTCAATAACAGCAAAACTTTGAAAGATTATAGTTTTTACACTATGAGCACATACGAACAGCAAAACATGACCTGTAAAGCTACTAAAATACTGTCACGAAAATGACAGTCTTGTAACAACACATGCAAAGTTGTGCAAGCATCAGACAAGATGTTATCAGTGAATCCAGTTTTTACATTTCTGTTCTTATGGGCATCATGCGCCTCCTTTTCAGCAGTCTCTGAAGAGAAAGTGCCTTTCCTGTGCTAATATTTGATCACGTGTTTGAGGAGCTCACAGCTTGTGGCCTCACAAACGCATGTGTTTATGTGTACATACATAGATATTAAAGGGAAACTCCAGCTGAGCATGTGAAGTGTAAATCAGCTAACCAGCTAATGACGGCTGTGTTTGTGATGAGACTGAGATTATAGGCTCTCCTGCAGCACTTCTCTGGTCATCAGTGCTCAGGCCTCTGATTAACATAATCAGCCAGCATTAGTTATTCATGTGATGTGCTGAGCGCTCGGGGGTCAAATCTTTGCCCTGTCTAATAACCTATGTTAAATATTAAAGAAGTACATGGGCTGTCTGATTTACATGCTTCTCATCTTGCCTTTAGATGCACCAGTTGTAAAAAAAAGAATGACTCCAGGCCTGTGGTCTTCTACTTGGACCAGAAAAATGAACTGTGAGCAGAAAAACTGTGTGAATATGAAGCGTGTGGTGGTAGCACAATGAACAACAACAGTATCCAATCATAGATCATGTACATGCGCTTATGCTAATATAGACTGATTTATTATGTGGTCATGTTACATAGAAACAAGCAGCAGCCCCAGCAGCCCCAGCATTGCCCTCCACCACTGCCCTGTGCATGTGTGCATGTGTGGGTGAATGTAGAGGCTTTTTCCACTTGGCTTCATCTGACTGTCTGACAAGTGGACCCACTGGGCATGCACACACTCACTGCTGCATCTTTATGCCTCCTTTTGTTGATTAAGAACAATGAGCAGAGGAGGCTAGCCAAGCGTTGAGCTGCCCACGAGGGGAGGGCTGTACTGGGGGAAGACCAGGAGCTGCTGTGAAGCCCCAGGAAGTCATTAGAAGACTAGTGACCTCACTGGTGCAGGCTCCAAAACACTGCCCACTGGCACTATGTCATACTACACATGTCAGCACGCATCACCACTGCATCTGTGAGGAGACCAGAAGTGGTAAAGCCCATACTGTACCTGCAGCTTTACCTCCATTACTACTTTAGGATCAGGCAGACCCGGGCTAGTACAGCAGTTCACTGGAGTGGCTCTTAAAGTATGAGGGATGTCACATTGCTTTTGCTATTTAGCAAGTGATGTGATGATTTAATCACTTGTTTACCTTGGTAAGTCTACTAAAGTAGCCTTGAGGGTCACATAGAAAAACAATCCAGATAAATTGTTCAATTATGACGATGTTCTAGCCAGTACTAAAAAAACAGCATAGAGTAAGCAGTAAGAGTTGTGGTGTAGTACATGTACACATTTCTTGTAGATGCGTGGTGCATGTTGAGCTACATATAAGTCATGATACTGACTTTTATAGAGTTATGCTATTATTCTTTCAAACATCCAGCAGTTGCTATTATTATTCTTCCATCTCCGTTTGCACTGCTGTCCACAAGGCAAGGCTGTGTGTGTGCTGTAGCGGCACAGTTAGTGTAAGTGAGACAGGAGGGGCATGCATGTTGTAGACTAATGAACTATTCTTTCCTCTAGGCTCCTCTTTGTAATGATGGCACTTCTCACACTTTCCCTTTTTCTTTCATTTGTTTTATTTTAATTTCTTCTTTAAGAAAATAACGATTCTCCCTAGCCTGCTCATTACTGCCTGCCTGTGCTGACTATTAAGAAATAAAAATAACTTTGCTCATTTGGTTGTAAAGGCCTTTGGGCTCGCTCAGAATTGAACTCAATTTGAAAATAGAACTTCTCTGTTGTACAAGGGCTGCTTTGTGTTTATGTAAAGAAAATTGTTTCATTTTTTATTCACTGAAATGAAAGGAATCTGAGACTCCTACTCATACAAAAATCAGTCTGTATGTTACTATAAACAGTATAATATACATTTGGAGTGACTGTATTTTGGATATATTTTTCTTTATTACTATGATATAACCTAGAGTATCATTGTGCCAGTCCCAAGCCTGCACGAAGATGCTTCTAGAAGAGTATCAAACCTGTGTTAAATGGTGAATGGGGGATATTCAAATGAGTTTGGGGTCCCAGGTCCCACAGTGCATTGCGCACACACATGTCAGGTTGTGTGTTCAGCTTGTCTGGAGCTCAGGGAGCATGGCACTAGTCTCCAGGCGCTCATACTCCATCGATTCGCCCTGTGCAAACACAAATGTGGAGGCAGCCTCCACATCTTTGGCAGAGACCAATGTCCAGTGTTACTGGATGAATGGGCCACAATATTGCACTGAGTGAGTGCACTCCCAGACGAGGCTGCTCTGCTGTTTAAATCACACTGGATGTGTACATCACCACTGAGGCATGGTGAGCATTAGACGCCTGTACAAGGCCCCTGCCGGCCCCTCACAGGCTGCACTGCTCGGGCCCCTGGGCTGCCTAATCAAATCTGCTACATCACATTTAATGTCCTGCAGGCAACCAGCGCGTGCAACAGCACAGCCTCATACACTGTTATTCTATATCTGCATTAGGAGCAAAAGGAATATTTACAATGTAATATTTCATTTGACTCTCTCCCCATAATGTGAATAGTTGTGAGAGTTTGGTGAAATTGCAGGACACACGCATGAGCCTGTCAGTCAGCTGTGTGAAAAACACCAGTGATGTACAGTGTGCCCCCTTCTTCAGCCATATGCAGCAGATAACCACAATCTCCCTCAATCTCTAACTTTCCAGACCTATGAAATTGATGTGTTTATTTAGCGTGTCCACGGCGAGGCAGAGCCGTAATAGCCTTGTCTAGGGGCGAAGATGGAATCCCGTCGCTTCACCATCGATGTAGGATAATGGCTTCCTTTGATGGAGATTTGGGCCATCTAAACATAATTAGGCAAGCGTGAACAATGATCCCTATAAAGTGCAGAGTACTAATTAAAACAGTTCAGCATTACAGCTTTTCAAACATGACAATAAAAATAACAAGAGGACCCAAATGGATTGCGCACTGTGCCGACAGTAGCAAAGAAAGCACTGGATCACACATTAAAAGAGCATTGAATTTAAATCTTCCCCAATCTAGTCACAAATGGTTAAAAACAAATTTACTTTTTATGCTAGCCTCATAGCTGGGTAATGGCATTGTGTAGCCCCAGTGTACTCAAATTTTAGGCCACCCCACTACCCAACCTTTGATTTATTTATTGAAATGTATACAAGCATGCAGTGTGCTTGGGCCCTATCTAACTGCATTAAAGGCTTAGGGACATCTGAATAATAGGCCATAGGAGGTTCAGTTGTGCACAGTCCAAATAGCCGCTCTCCTGAGAAGTGCATTGATTCTTAAATGAATGCAAGGCTCGAGAAAAATGGATTTCTTCCTTTAAGATGTGACTTTATATCTCTTCTTTCAATCCCTGCAGCGGTGTGTGCATTTGATTACACAGTGAAAAGGGAGGAAATCTTTGCATCTTTATAAAATATTCATCGGAGTGGATGGGTGAGGCAAGGCTGTGTGCGCAGTTGCCTGGTGATGGAGGAAAATCTTTGAAAGTTCAAGTGGATAGTAAAAAAAAAATGTCTGCGGTGTAACTGTAAATCGTATAAGTAGGTCAGACATTTTAAAGCCAAAACTGCTCAGTAAGTAACAGTCTTGCAGTATACATAAGGGCTTCTTCTTTATCCAAATATTTTCACAACAGTGGGTTATAAATAATGTGATTTACTGCAGTCTGTGAAGGGGCCCCAGACAGAGAAAGCCTCTTGGTTACATCTGTGCAGTACTGCTCTTACTGCTCTTAGCTTTAGTGTTGATCTGATAATTGGCTTTCAAAATGAATGATGAGTGATGAGATTTAAAGTACAAAGACTCAGGCAATTAAGTGGTGTCCGTGGAGCAACACACACAGATCAGTCTTTTATTAGTTGTGCAGTTATAACGAGGAGGTACAAATCACTTCATGAGGGAAAATAATAATAATTGTATGATGATAGTTTTCACTACTGTTCTGGCAACCTCATAATTCTCAACATTTTTGATTCATATAGTTTTAAGCAAAAGTGCTTTTAAGTGATATAATAGTGAACATGACCAAGAAACAGAGTAAATACCCCTTCCTTTACACCACAAATAATTACTACTACTGTAATTAATACTACTTTTAGTTTTTTAGTATCCAGTATTACTCAGTATCTTTGTCCTTAAATATCAGGATCACTGCTGGTCTAGATTCATACACAAATATATGTTTTTGTCATTCACTGTATGTATGTTTTGTCTTACCTCAGTTTGTATTTCTTCTTGTTGAAATGAGTAGTGATGTAGTCTATGGGCTGCCAGTAGATGTCACTGTTTAGTTCTGCTCTTTCTCATGGACGGTTGAGGCGAGTGACACTTTTGTATTTACAATATGTTAATGTATATAAAGTCATGTCTCCCTAACGGTATATTTTGTCTTTGTAGTGGTTATGATTGTGTGGTCTGGGTACTACAAATAGCCTATTTACTTACATTAAGTACTTTTTATTGTTCTGCTTTAGGTTATAAACGTAGACCTATAGTTTTACTTATAGTCTAGAGGCTGATATCAGTTTGGTTTAGTCTTAGAACTGGTTGACTATAAGTTGTAGTGTAGTTTTGGATTGATCTTGTTTCAGTTTTTCAGTTCTGTTTTTTGAGTCTTTTCATCCCAGGTTAAAGGGGACATATTATGAATATTATGAACAGACTTTAATAACTGCATTAGTTTACTCAAAGTTATATTGTGGTTGACTCATGCATGTTGGAGTTGTATTATTCTCCATTTGAAACTTGTGGGCAAAGAAAGTTTACCCTCATCTCATCTCTATGCCCACTGCTCTGTACTTACTTGCAATTATTCATATAATTTTTTGCAGACATTTTTTCAACAATAAAACATATAAATGAAAATCTGTTGCTTGTTATGATTAAATAAGTCTTGTTTAAATTTCTATCCGCCTTTATTTTGTGATCCTTTTAGCTTACTATATACGGTACCCATTTTCTGAGACACCGTTTGTTGTAAAATGTTTTCCAGTTGCAGCTTCCCTCTTATAGGTGGTCTTGTCAGAGGAGTGATCCCCCTCTTGCTCAGTATCTTCAGAAGTGACTGGATGACAAACCTGTCTGTCAGCGCTGTGCCAATATAGTTTAGGGCCTCTCGTGATGGGGCGCACACCCAATGACAGAAGCAGGTCATTTCCTCTGGCTGGCATCATAAATCCACCGTCTGGCCCGTGTCCGGCTGCTGATGCTGCACAACGCCACACACCATGGACCTGTCGCTGGAGCTCTGAGCTACTGCCCCCTGCCTATACCATGTGGATGCACCCGCACGCGGAAGCTTTGATAGAACAGAGACACCAAAACGCCTCTCAAAATGATCAGTATTCCGGGTTGTATCTCCAAGGTGCAAGGTGCAGGAAAGCTGTTTTTTTAAAGGTGGCCTACGTAACTTTTCTGGTGAGCGGTGCACTGCCTGCTTATCTCTATGGAGATGATTTGGCTTTTGCAGTATGGAATTCAATTTCTGTATGTATTTTGCATGTATTCAATTACAAGAGATTTAAGTGCTCTGAAATTCCTTTAAAAGCATGCATTCTTGCTGTGAGTGTGGCATATTCATTTAGACGAGAAAAGTTACATGGTGCACCTTTAAAGCAGACCTATTATGCAAAATTGACTTTTCAGAGATTTTAACCATGTTATAGTTGTGACTCGTGCATGTTTGAGCATCTTTAATTGCTTATTTTCAAGATGCCATATTGCCAATCAATCCCCGTTTTCACCACCACCGCTTACTTCGTTCTCAAATTTTATTTTCTTAATCACTGCTATGCGTAGGATTCGGCAGCATCGCATAGTCATTTTGGTACAAATGAAAAAAAATCTGCTACTCGCTAGTGTGATCTGCAGCGATCCATAGGAGGGGCCGACAACTTCACAGCTCTTTGTTGTGATGACGTTTACGGCGACATTTGCTCCCACTGGGCACTGCAGTTTTCTAACCCAGAAGTCAGCGGACTTGTTAAATTTATTAAGTCATTTTAGATGAATATTGCAATTTAAAATGAGCAAATTATAACATAATGATCCATTGGTGTTGTAGATTAGAACTATATAGCAGACTCAAGCATGTTAAAAAGCATGCACTTTAAAAGCATGCATTCTTACTGTGTGTGTGGCCACCTCTCCACAGATCTGACCTGAACCTTGGCCTGGTAGCATCACAACATTCTAGGCAAAGCAATGGTATATCCATGGAGACAAGCCGGTGGTGTAACATCCTCCAGAAAAGTTACATGGTTCATCTTAAAGCTTGTTTTTTGTTGTTTTTTTCATGTTTTCTACCCATTCATTTTAAATGCTGTTATATCCCCATGTGATGCCTGTTGTTTAGGCTTCACTGAGACGATATTTACTTACTTTTAATATTATTCACATTTGACACATATGGCACAAACTTTACAGACTTAGACTTAGCTATGCCACATCTACATAACTAATGCACCGATAGTTGAATTCCAGATACTCTTCCCTGTCAAAGTAAGACGCCATGTTGTGGTTCACCTGTCCTCTCGTACACCGAAATGACACCCCGTATTCCCATCTGCAATAAAAGCTACACTTAATATACAGTAGCAGGGCCAGGATACAGCTAGCGTGAGCATGTCAGATGGGGAAGGAGGGATAGTGCATACGTGTAATATATTCATGTTTGCTTAAATCAGGCTCAAGGTTAAAACAACACCTACTCCTCTTGGCGTCACATCTCTTTGGCAGAACGAGGAGTTTGTAGCGTGCCAAAGATGACACCTCCACTCACTAATACCAGAGAAATAAAGGATGAATGATAAATAAGTGTAGCACCCTTACCCCACCCTTACCCCACCCTTACACGTGCGCTCCCTCTCCTTGACAGAAATGCAAATAGGTCATCGAGCTTCATCCCCCTTTTGGCCCTAACATGCAATGACAGTCTTTAAATTCCATTTTTGAAGCTGCGCGTATGAAATGGAAAAATATACATCAAACTCTTCCATTTGCTATGAGAAGGTATTACTGTTTCTGTGCAGGGGGCTATGGGGATCAGAAGATGTGCTTTTGGGAGGGGTGGGGGTGACCGCTCGCAGGGAGCCATGGTCGGGGTGGAGCGGAATGCTAAATGCCATACATCCTCAAGGTTATCTCACAAGACAGAGGCCTTTTGGAATCTGCCTCTGCTTTATTTTCTTCAATGCATGCATCAAGTGAGGAAGAGGGAAGATGAAGGTGACTCCTAGGATGAGTCAAACCTCTCTTTCTGAGCTCAAATGTGGAAACGGTGAATGGGTGTAGCATGCTGGGGTTTAGAAGGACATTATATTTATGCTCATTTATGGAAACAAGCTGAGGTGGGTAGAGGAAGTAGTAAGAGCGAGTAGTTCAAGAGTAACTATCTGATTTATAATTTGAAGTTGTAAGGATAAAAACCTAAAATCATGCACAAAATCTGGTATTTTCAAAGGATAGAATGAGCAGTGCAAGAAATACAAATTTTCAAATCATGTAATATTGTTGCTTTTGTAAATTGTAGGTGTAATCACAAAGGGAAGAGTAACCATAACTTTTACCCAAGTAAGAGTAGTTACTTTAAACAAAATGTCTCAAGAAGTGAAAGTATGCTGTCCAAAAACGAGTAAATGTAATGATGAGTACTACCCACCACTGGAAACAAGTGATCAAACCGTATTTAGCAAGCTGTGGTTGGCTAACAATGTCAGAAAAAATACAGTAAGTCGTCAAGATAGGTCTTCAAAGTCTTACAATCTTCGCTTTTAGTTCTAAACACCTCTGACAGAAACACACCAGAACAGTTACAATATCCCATACACAGCAGACCTCAGAGTGGACTGGGACCAGGCAGAGGGAGAGTAGGCCAGGGGCTAATACAAAGCACTTAAATGTGAAAAGTGTCATTTCCATCCCAGAGTCCCTGAATATTGAAATGAGGTCATCAGTGAAGCAGAGGCCAATTTTCACCCTCATATATCACTGCTGCCCCTGCACCCAAGGTCTCATTACACCATACATGGTCAATAAGCCATTAACATGCAGGGCTCACACAAAGACAATATGTTCAGTGTACAGTAACAGTACAAGAGTCCTCCTACAGTGGGACGGCCGGGAGGCAGGAGGCTTCAAGTGCACTATTTCACATTGGCTTGATCTGGTGTCCTGGTAGGGCTTTGTAGCACTGGTAACAGATGTAACTGAAGTATTGGTAATTGTTGTAGCAGTTGTTGTATGTAGAAGTAATAGTAATAGTATTAGTGCAGTATTAGTGCAGCTCTATTAGTAGTTGTTTCTGGTTAGTACTGTAGTAGCCTCCTCTATTTCTTGGTTATTGAAATTAGAAATTGATTAAATGAAATCTTGAACTTGAGAGGGTTACTGTAGTAATTTGGCAAAGTTTCGAACAAGCAGAGTGGTATAGCTGCATGAGTCTTCAAACACAGTATTTCTTATTGTTTTGATGCTAGTGGTCGTTTGTGAAAACAAGAGGCAGTCTCTTCTTGTGCCGCGTCCTTATTTGTTTCTTCCCTACATGAGTTTGCCAGTGTGATATTCATTTGTGTGAAGCTGTGCTGCATAAACAAACAGCGCCCAAGGCTAGCACTGCTGGTGCTACATCCACAGGCTGTTTTCTCTGCTCTGCGCTCTCACTATTCCTGTTGGACCACTGCACTCTCTGTTATGTTTATCGCACAAATATCCCGCAAGTATACAGACAGACTATTGACGCTCTGCTCCTCACACTGTTGATTAAGAATTATTTCATGTATCATTTCAATGTATTTGCAGCACATTAGAAATGCTTTATGTATTTTTTTTACATAATTCAAATATTTGTTGAATTTTTAAACATATCAAGCATAAATAGAGCAAAACAAAAGTTGCAACTTCAGTAGAATCAAAACACAAAACATTTACACATTTAGACATGTAAACAGTTGTAATGATCATTTGATTGGAATTAGTAGTGCTAAATATAATAGTACAATGCAACAATAAGCATAGTATTCTCCTGCTGTAAACGATGACAATGAAATGCACTTGCATGGATTTTTAAAATGCAATTTAAAAACACAAGTACCTTATGTATTTTGTGACTTTAACTCAATATTTATGTTGAATAGTTTTCCTCTAATCTTGAATGATTAGTGATTCAGTGGTACAGATCAGAGTATTTGAAGTACCCTGTTGATAAACTTGACAGTCTCATCATTATTATTTTTGCAGCGACTGAGTGCAGTACTTTCCACCACACATCCTGTGGTAATGATACAAATGTCCCTTTGTTTGTCAGCGTCTTGTGTTCCTGTGTGCCATTACCCTGCAATAAAGTAAAGGCATCAACATTCTTGTAAGTAACCCAAGGCAGACCGGGCCTACGGCGGCTTTGCTCTAACAAATGCTGCGAATCATTGTCACACGCCATGTTTCTTTCTCCTTTAACGTGGTTACATGAGTGTGTGGGGACATTTATGGACTGGCTGATCCACTGCTGCAGATTAAAACAAAATCAAAGCCAAAGCGCTTCAACTGTGGGTGTGATGAGTCTCAGCAGCATACGGAACACCTAAAAAACAACATTTTATTAACAATAAAACAATCCTTGAATTTATTTTCTCCTTCTGATTCGATCTATTCCCCTCAACTGATTTTTTCCTTAGTACCTTCTTCTTGCTTGTGGAAATGGGGTTTGTATTGATGAGCTGTGCCCAATATTGATTTCCCATCATTCCTGGTGTGGACATTTTCTGGTCTATTATACTAGAGTCGCAGCATATTCCCCCAGCAGCTGTAAAGTGGATATATGGACAACCTGACCTTGGCAATATGGAGATAATGAAATATCCTTAATGACCCTTCCTGAAAGATTTTACAGGCTGGACTATAGACTGCCAGTGCATGTACAATAATAGTTAGCAGAGGAGGGTTTTAGAGGGCCAACTAAATCCCAAGCACACGACATGCACAGGGAGGACTGTTAACTTGGCGGTTTTACTAGGTTAATGTAACCATTAGGGTCACGCCTTTATATGAAAAGAGATCATTTTCACATACAAGGTTAGAAAGGGCCATGGCTCAGTGACTGTGGTGTGAACAGAACATGGAAATATAAACCCATTCTTTTACAATCAAGACATTTTAAGTGTTGACCGCATCATAAAAGACATATCTATAATAGTTTGAAATGAATTGGGCAGTATAAGCCCTTGGTAAACAGACCCAGGAGTAATCATGCATGTTAACTTAAATTAAAGGGATAGAAATTCAGGTACAAGGGTTACACCCCAGGATTCTGTTCACAGGCCCAAGTGGTGATCATTACGGAGAGCCCAGCACTAGTGGCATCTAGTGTCATCAAGTTGGATGACACTGGATGCTGGAGTATTTGTTAGAAGGAAAAAGTAAAGGTCTCGAGGAGAGTATGAAGGAGAGTATGAAGTTTAAGGGTCCAAAAAGCACTATATAAGTTTGATGTATTACGTTTGTAAAATGAACTGCCTGTAAAAAATAGAAATAAAAAAATCAAATGATAAAATCAAATGAGCCATATCTAGAAATGACTTCACAATGGAGCAGAGTTTAAATATGATGACCACAGGCCAACACTAATACTGCTGTGATGTCAGTGTCACTGTGCCTTAGTGGTAATAAGTTACACAGGGCACTCGTCATAAGGCCTTCAGTGTGGCTGATGCATAGAAGTGAATAAGAATGGCACATTGCAAGTAGGCGCTGTG
>KN474609.1:0-13025 GCA_000787095.1 Periophthalmodon schlosseri
ACTTCACACACAACTCACATTTACACAAGAAAGAGCTGAGCGGCGAGAAGCGCGTCAGCTCCCACCAGCGGGGAGTTCGGAACATACCTTTTCTTCAGTTTTAAGAAATTGAGCGCTAATAACCTGTATCATTTGTTTGATATTGATATTGATTAGACATTTTATGTATATTTTCTATATGCATGGTTTAGTATTGTTCCTGTTTCTTATTGTTTTAATATTGTTCCTTAAGGAGCTGAGGCTCTCCCCTTCTCCCCACTTAACATGTGAAAACAGAATCCCTACAAAATACAGCCTTTGTGAAAGCTGTAGGTAGCCTGTCAGCTAAATACTAGCAGTTTGATTTAATAAAAATGACATTGTGATCCGGAGCTGCAGTACAGTACATGCATGGGTGACTGATAAAAGTCAAACCATTATCTCATCTCTGTGACAATCCACAGTTTTGGTCATATTGTCATGTAGTTATTCAGTAATTTTCTATTGAATGCAGCTTTCTGCACAAATACAGACACTTTTTACCACCCATGTCTCCTATTGGTCACCTTCTATAAGGCTCCAAGTGAGTGACAGCTGGATTTAAGGAAGAACTATTGTGCTTGTGTCTGCTATATACTGTAGATATAATCTATGACACCTGTGGATCATTATGTTATAATTTGCACATTTTAAATTACAATATTCATCTAAAACAACTTAATAAAAGAAACAAGTCCACTGATTTCCGCGTTAGAAAACTGCGGTGCCCAGTGGAAGCTGACATCGCCCTAAACATTATCACAACAAAGAGCCGTGTAGCTGTCGGCCCCTCCGAGATCATGCTGCAGATTTTTTTCATTTGTACCAAAATGACTACTCGATGCTGCCGAATCCTACGTGCATCACTGATTAAGAAAATAAAATTGAAGAACGAAATACAGAGCAGTGGGCGTGCGCCGGTGGCAGTGAAAACGGGGATTGATCGGCAATATGGCCTCTTGAAAATAAACAAATAAAGATTGCTTAAAATTTGCACAAATCCTTCCAAATACAACTTCAAGAGGGTAAATGAGAAGGGGAAACAACTATATCATGGTTAAAAGCTCTGAAAAGTTGATTTTGCATAATAGGTCTGCTTTAACCAATCACAGTGAAGTGTGAACTTTCAGAAGCAGCAGCTAAATTTACTGACCTCTTAAAGTAAGAGAAAAAATACATCTACATGAATCATGATAAAATCGAAATTGCGATATTAATTTTTTGATATTTTTCCCACTATAGATTCAGTTCTTTAAATGTCCACTAGTCCTTTAGTCTGTTTTTGTTTCTGTCAGGTGGATCTCCAGCCAGACTCACACATGTCCCCAAACATCTGCACCGGCTCGTCTTGAAAAGCTCTCAGCACATTTCCTGACCATAAATCAGCTTTCCTCAACAACCCGCCTCAAAGCCTGGGTGAAATACTACCACAAAAAGAAAACAATTATACTGCCAATTACAAGGTGTGTTGCAAGCACTCTGCGGCCACATCACAGAGGTCTTCAGCTTATGTGTTTGTGACTATTTACTGATGGGTTGCTAAGGATTTGGCATGTGTGTTCCAGAGCTGCTTAACCACATTAACATCGGGAAGAGTAAAAATAACATGGAAAAGCCCTTCATTTAGTTGTTGTGTTTACTTGTTCTTTGCTTTTATGAGTGCTTTTCTCCAGAAGTGATTATGGGATTCCTGTTGAGGTGGGCTCGTAGTTAACAGGGGTAAATATGTGTTTGTTTTCATAATTGGATTGAATTAGTATAGCTCTCATCGCATGCTCTTATTAAGGTTGCACGATTTGGGAAAAATACCTAATTGTGACTTTTCTGAAAGGCATTGTGATTTTATTAGATTTATGTTTTATGTTTTAGAAATAGGATTCTGTTGAAAGTTCACATTTTAAATGCATCCAGATGAATTGACAAAAAGACAAAAATATGAACTGACAAACTAATGCAAGAATCACATTTCATTTTGTACAGAAAACTACACTAAACTACAGGGTTGGCAGTTTTTATGCAGAATAAGACAAGATATTTTGTTGTTTGTGGTACTTTAAAAAATGCAGTCTTTGTGATATGCTAATAGCTTCCATTCAAATTGCAATTTCGTTTCAACTGCGATTAATCTTGCAGGCCTAGTGTATATAGCCTATAGCCTAAAAGTCTATGCATTTATTTATGTTTCAAACCTGTGCATTGGAGGCCTACATACTGAGCGCAGATGTTGGAAGAATCAAGTTGTGAAAGAGGAAGTCAGTAGATTGAGTCATTTTTTCAGCGCAGATGGGCGGATGGGTATGCTTCAAGGCATACTTGAGGAAAATGATTTATGGTGTCAACCCTAACCTAGATCCAATAACGCAGTACAGAGGTTTTACTGGGTGTCTTACTGCTGAAGTGACATATCAATTGTACTCAACAGCGTGCAATGTGCCAACAATGTTAATGTCTGTTTTTGTGCAATGTAAAACCTCATTAAGTGAATGAATGGTTCTACTGTAGATCTTTTCAAGAGTTCACTATTCGTATACCCACCTCAGACTCAATGCTTTGATGTTGCTTTGAAATTTAAATAACCCTGGCTATGTTTCAAACCTGTGCATCGCAGGCCTTTTTGTCCAGTTGACAGATTTTATATTTTTCTTTTACTAACCCTGCCTAACTTCATATTGGTCCAAGTGAATCTTCCTTCTTGTGCTTTTGTGGTTAAGCTACAAGCTAGCTATCTGGTGCATGCCTACAATAGTATTAACTTTGAACTCTATATCTCAGCAACATTTTTGTAGAAGTATTGATGTTTGGGGGGAACACGCCACAACCAAATAAAGGAGCTGTGTTTTATGTTTTATGTGCTAGCAGCTAGCATGTTTAAAAAGCACGTGTTGCTTGTTATAGACACATCACACTGAGAGCTCATTCTGCTGTTCTCTGCACCACTGAGGAATGAACAACTTCATCTAACATTCTGCATACTCATAGTTACGATGGCAATTATAGTAACTGCACAAGTTTGGCAGCTTGTAAATGAAGTCGTGATTTAAAGCTGTAATATTTTTGCAGCATAGATTTACAATTGTCTTTAACACCTTTACTATCAATGTTTATTTTGTACATCAATTGTTTTTAAAGCTTGGATACCTGTTTTTTCAAACAGTGAAAGCCCGCCGCTCTAACTTGTTTGTGGCTCTCACAAAGCCTTTGGCGCATCACTTGTATTCACATGCATGGATCTATTATTAGACCAGGACTGTAATGACGTCTGCTGTTCTTTTGTTCTGCATCATATCCACAGGACCCTAAAGCATGCACACTCCAGCTCATGCACAGGTGATCTGTTTTGAATAGTGGTGAGTGGTGGTGTAACTCTTAACAGATAGTGATCTGTTTATCTTTATGTGATTTTACATTTTGAACAGTGACAAATTTGTTTTTATTACTCCTTTATGTTGCCTGATGGGTTGTTCTGCCCTTGTACAAAAACTCAATGGGTTTATCACGTTTTACCATACTCATTGTGGCTGCTCTGTGGTGTGCTCTTCATAATTAAAATACCCCATTTTCCTGTTAACACCCTCATCTCCGTCTTTGTGCTAATCTTTTTCCACATACCTAACCTTTTGTGGCCAAGCATAAGTCGATGACAATTTGAGAGGTGTTGGTTTTTGGTCAGACTGATGTTGTGGAACAGGGGAGCAGGGAGAAGGGTTGAAGGGTCCTGGGGGTCTGTGGGGACCAAAGAACTCACTGCTATGCTAACTCTTGGGTTAGCAAAGCCTGACTTGTTATGACAGGGAAGTGCTCTGTTTACGTTGAACTGTGAGCTTTGAAATGTATCACAGTCTAACCCAAGCAGCGCAGGCCCGGCTGATGGAGGGGTAGAGGGCGAACCTTCCACAACTGATGTTTTGTAACTGCGATTGTAAGTTGGTAATTTCATCTTTAATATTAAAGGGCCCATTAAATGACACTATTTTCTGATCTATGCTATAATGTTGTTTCCTTAAATTCACACGTTTAACACACAAATCCTGCATATTTAGGATGAGTTCTGCTCAAACCCTCTGTTCCACCTTGTGATGTCATGTGGTATTACAGGAAGTGCTCCACTGTGTTTTTAAACTCTATACACCTTCACTAGAATCATTTGGATGATTTCAGCCCTGGAATTGCCATTTTCTACTTAACATGGTTACTAAAACATGTGTGAATGAAATAAAACACAACTCCAGGTATGTTTTTGAGGAGGTAACAACATTACAACATGGTTTAAAGCTCACACGAGTCAATTTTGCGCAATATAGGACCTTTAAGAAAGAGTAAAAAAGACACGCAAAGACGGCAATGGTTAATGGTTGTACACAGTATAGACGTGGGAGATATATTGAAAAGTACATTGCAATTATTGTTTTGGACAGTGGTGGATGAAGTACTCAATTTTGTAAAAGTAAAAGTACAGATACAGAGATAAAAAGTTACTCAAGTAAGATCTACTTAAGCAAAAGTTAAGTACCTGTTTTCATATTTTCTTTAAGAGTAAAAAAGTAAAAATACTTCACACAAGTGTTAATTTGTTAAAGTCTTAAATGTAGTGATATTGGTGATACATATTTTTGGTCAACAGTAGCAATACGAATCAATTCTTTAATTTTTCTGATGAATTTTGTGTATTTATTTTTGTTTGCTCAGAGCCGAAGCTTGAACTTGAAAATTTTAGTCAGGATGTTACCACAAACATGGTAAAAATAACCCCTCAAATCATATGAAAAGTACTTTTTACTTTTCAGTCCAGTTCAAAAATGTAGAGGAGTAGAAAGTACAGATACCTGCTCTCCAATGTAGTGAAGTAAAAGTAAAAAGTATGCACTGTAAAATTGACTTAAGTAAAGTACAGATACCTAAAAAATTCTACTTAAGTACAGTACTTTATTACTTGTACTTCTTTACCTTCCACCATTGGTTTTGGAGAGATTAGAATATTAAGTATGTCATCTAAAATAAAATATATATTTTTAAAAGGCAGAAGAGCTGATTAGAAATATCAACAGACTTACAGCGCAATCTCTCAAATAAGTGAATGCCTACATGCACTCGGTTAATGTGACAGTTTTGTTCTTGCTTTATATTTTATACCTCCAACACAAACAAGGCAAGTCTTTCCAATGGATTGCAAATAATATTGTTTTTGGAATAATGCAAAACACCAAGATAATCTTTTCTCTTAATTATGATCACTCCTACGCTGCAGTTTATTTGTTAACATGCTCAGGTTTGAGGTGTGTGGTAATTTTAATTTGAGAAACCGTTGTGGTCCACCATGTTTCTCCAATTACTTACAAAGTGTCTACAAATGATTTGTTGCCAGTTTATTTGTTTGTTCGTTTTGGCAAAATCCATATCCACATTATGCATCATCAGATAATAACAACTTTGATTATTTCTATTAGTTCATGTGGTTATAGACTTGATTAGTGCCTCAACATGCATCCCAATTATGTCTCTTTGACTAAATAGCGCTGAGCTGTATTGATTGATTAAAGCACAGGTGTGGCGTTCCACTTTTGAAATCCCAAAGTTTATCTTATGTCCCAAGTTCTCTCTACTGTATCTCCCCCATTACATGAATGAACCTTAAAGAGCATCCAAAAGCCAACATTTCTTTTATTTCATTCATTTCTCAACTTAAATTACTCTACTCTGCAAATCCATCTGAATAGTGCTTCATTTTCTGCCTCTTTTTTCTCATTGTAATCCTGTTCATAAAGAGACAGTCTGACGGCCCAGAGTCAGGAAGAGCATTCCCACTTAAAGAAAGCGCCCAGGCAAATTTGGGACTAGTGGTAATTATTTGGGCCTCATTATGGGATCGAGTTTCCCAGAGTCATTCTCTGTGGTAACCGTTACTGGATATGGGGCTGACACTGTCAATAAAGCCAGAGGAAAGATGACACGGTTTTTGTTTTGACAGGACCAAAGCTGTAATGCTTTCATTCGTTTGCATTTCCAAAGACTGAAGAGGCCTCAGAAGCCACTTTTCCAGATGTGATGAGAAACAGAGAAGGAAAAAAGTGCTCCGCTATGCTCCCTTGGCATGAGGCGACCTGGCGTATCCCGCAGCCAGCATCCTTTCATGAAAATCTACTTAGTGTAGGTCATAAGATACAAGGCTGTCTGATTAAGGAGTGTGCTGTGACAGTGTGGATCTATGTCATCGAGAGGCTCTGTGTACTTATTTGGCCTGGACTGACTTTGGAGATACACAACAGTCAAAACTAGAGCTGCAAGTTTAATCGAAATCACAATTTGAATGGTCGCAATTAGCAAAGGCTGCAGTACTGTAATTATCTCCACAAAAAACAAAATATCTTGGCCTATTCTGCATAAAAGCTGCTTGTTCAGCTCTGTACAAACATGTTCTGAAATGTGATTCTTGTATTAGTTTGTCAGTTCAAATTTCAGTCTTTTTGTCACTTCTTCTAAACTTTGAACAGAAAGCTATTATTAAAACATAAATCGGAAATCTAATCACCATCGCAATGGTTGTCAGAAAAATCACAATTAGATATTTTTCCGAAATCGTTCAGCTCTAGTCAAAATCCCAAGTATGGTCAGATGTGGTAAAAATTCTGACCAATTATGGGTGTCTTCAAATCCATGTGTTGAACGTTGTCTCTTTGAAATCTGCAAACAGTTTATCTCTCTCTAACCTATTGCATTGCCGAAGAAGCAGCAGAGGTGTTACATAAACGCACATATCAGTGGTAATAGATTTTTTTTTTTTTTTGCCAAAAGTTAGTGCCTTTGCATTTTAGAAAATTCTCCCTAATCTTTTCTCGGGTGGTTCATAGCTTTCTCTGTAACACCATGACTACCTGGATAGCCATTTGAAGAACTTACACGCTGCCATAATCTGATATTTTGTGTTTAGCTCAGAGTTGACGCCTTTTGTTGTTCTTGTAACTGTTTATGTGTTGTTGTTATTGTTGTTGTTGTTAGTGTAACTGCTTTTGTATGTGACACTTGTTGCTATGCCGACAAGTTGATGTGAAGGTTCTATTGGTCAGTTACTGGTCTGTTTTGGAGACTGGCTCTAGTGAGTTGAGACTGCTGTTATTTTGCTCTTGTTTTGGCGTGAGTTACGGCCTACAGTAATCCTTTTGTAGAGAAAGTAAACAACTAGAAAAAATGCAGCATGCTTCCTTACATCAGAACACTACAATCCTAACTAAATGGTCATAAATGATTTTTTTTTCATTTCTTGCTCTATGGATACACTTCAGTTATCCATTCATACAGAGCAGACAGTCTGTGCCTGCCTCTTCTGAAATATGTCCGATCATAACAGTATAGCTCTCCTCATATATGCCAGGCCACATGCTTATTTAGCTGCACTGGTGCTTCCATGGCAACTGTGCTGCTTGTAGACATTGTGCCTATCCCCAGAGTAGAGCTTAACGATTTTGGAAAAATATCTAATTGTGATTTTTCTGCTAAGCAGCAATTTATGTTTTAATAACAGGATTTTGTTCAAAGTTCATGTTTTAAATATGTTTCAGCAGAATTGATAAGACTGAACTGACAAACTAATACAACAATCACATTTCAGAACCTGTTTGTACAGATCTAAACTACAGGGTTAGCAGTTCTGATGCAGAATGAGACAGGATATGTTGTTGTTTGTCAATGGTATTGTGGTACTTCAAAAATTGCAGCCTTGGCGATTTGCTAATTGGATCCACTCAAATTGTGATTTTGATTTGATTGTGATTAATCTTGCAGCCCTACCCCAGAGTTACTTTTTGTGCATGTTAATTTCGCTGTATCCTGTTTGTTAAAAAAGCAGGTAATTTCTAAATTTCTAAAACACTATGGCACTGTACTTGGTAGAAACAGCCCTGAAGACACTCCCCTACAGGACCACGGAGGGACTTCTGAGGAGATCGGTTCACACATGCTATACATACACATGCACACACATGTTGAGTTGCCGCTAGCAACAATAAATATCAATGCTCTCGCTCATTAGCTTAACTCTCCCACACTAGTCCTGTACCATTTAAAAGTTTAGGTTTCTTGGAAGTTGAAATGAGTCTCATATAATAATGCAATATAAAGAATGTTGTCATGAATCTCTCGGCAACCGCACACTGTTCCTTTTGACAAGTACATAGTTCAAATGCTCCTCCTGGCATTCGCTTTCCCTGCTACTTACACAAACAGCT
This sequence comes from Periophthalmodon schlosseri, assembly GCA_000787095.1. Lineage (NCBI taxonomy): Eukaryota > Metazoa > Chordata > Actinopteri > Gobiiformes > Gobiidae > Periophthalmodon > Periophthalmodon schlosseri. The sequence goes on from KN474609.1 coordinate 8,238, forward strand.
CATCAGTTTTTGCGCTCTTGGCTGGCACATTTGGCTGTCAAGGTAAACAACTTTGATTTACTCTTATTAAGAAGTGTCAAGTTTATTTTTCTTCAGTGTAGTGCAACCAATAAAAGCCAGGATACCATGACTCTATAACTTTGAAAAAAAATAATTGCTTCTGTATCGTTTTTGATGTCTGTCTGTTGCAAAATTATTCAGATAATTTTATTTTATGTAGGTCTTTAACTTGAATTTGAGCTTTTGTCCACTATCTTAAAACTTAAAATTAAAAAATTAAAAGTTTGATGTTTAAAGTGTAAAGTATAATTTAATGTTGGAAATATGCCTGTAGCACTTGGCGTAAAATAAAAGTGGTTCTGTATGTTTACATAAGTAACTAAAACACATATGTCTTTGAATCTTACCAACCCTAAAGAGGTTTATGCTCCTCCCAAAGGCATATTGAGGCTGGCTTTAGATTCAGTAATTTCTAATCGTCAATGATCAGCTTGAGTCTTCTTAATTTGAAAGTGAAAATATGATTAATCAATATAAGGAAAAGAAATTGTGATACATTTTGTCATATTCCGCCCTACTTTTTACCAACCAACCTGGCAACCCGTCCAAGCCTATACTTCACTGACATGTCATGAGTTATTAAATAGAATAAGCCCATGTGTTGCTGTTGTATTTCTTCCATTTCTTACTTAAACTATTATCTTCTGTTTGATTACTGGGCATATAATGTTTCAGATGGTGGTTCCTTGAGGTATACCCCAGGTCTTGATGTTAATTCAATGGAGGAGCTTGCTGAGAGGTGCGTTAGCCTTTTTAGCTTCCCCACTAACACGCTCTGACATAACTGCTTGGGCTCTCTTCCATGTTGGCAGCACATGAACTAAAATGGTCTCTTGCTGATTATTGGCAGATGAAAAATAAGATCTGGAAGGATAAGTTCAAGGAAAAAAAATTCTCACCACTGCTACTATTCATTCCCCCCTTTTCCTGTTTGTGAGATTCTTGCTAGGGGGAAAAAGGCGATTTTGATAAAAAATGATTGATAATTGATTAATTATGATACGATAACAATGCTGCCAAAAAGTGTCTGTAAATATCTTGGTTGGGCTTCAAGTATTTCATAAAACTTTAATGAAGTAACTACAAAAGTGAGAACTAGTGTTGTCATGATACTAAAATTTCAAACTCGATTTCGATACTAAGGAATAGACTCAATACGGATACCACAGTGATAACTAAAAAGACTTTCTTTAGACAATAGAATGTGATTTCCAATATTTAATAATAGTACTTTGTTTTATAGTACCATGTCATCTCATATCTGTGTAATGTCTCAGTCGTCCAGGTAGGTTCCATAGTGGTCCACGTGCGTATACTAGTCTATGTGTCTTATACTTGTTCTGATACAGCTTAAGATCATTTTAAATCTATTCAGGAAAGGTTCATTTCTGTCCTGTGAATGTGACTTTTTTAGTATCGATATCTGCTCAAATGAGTATCTAGTTTTGATACTAGTTTTAGTATCGATTATCTGATTTTCGATACTTTTGACAGCCAAAATGTTTCTGTCATTTTTAATGTTTTAATTTTTTATTAATAAAGTTTTAATTATAGACATACTTAATATTCTAATTGTGCAAATCTCCAACAACAATTGCAATATTCATCCATTTTTCTCAGCGCTATTTCTTGACGGACTATATTTTGAGAGTTGTATTAGAGGAATGCTTTTAACAGTTGCTACAAAAGAAAAAGAACAGAGGGATGTGGCACTGTCAATGTCACAAATCTGGACAGATGAGAAAGAGCAGATTGCATTGTTGAGAGACTGTGGGGAACTGTTTGTGTACTCTCTTTAACTCAAATGAAGATATTTCAGCCTATCCAGTTAGCTGTTTATAGTCCATAGCAGCATGACTCTAAGTGGTGGATGGCACTTGGGGTGGCACAGAGAGGGTTCACAGCCATCTCATTGTGCGCAGTGTGGTCACATCAAAAATAGAGGATAATGTTTAGTCTAGTGCACTTTGCAAAACATAGAGGCTAAACCAGATTGTTGCCTGCAGAGCCTCAAAGCAGCATCTTCTAAATAGGCTTTTGGCAGGATTTCACAGAGGTGTAGAATACAAGAGTGAAATGGTCATCCCTAGCTTTGTTTAGAAACAATTGTTTACTGAAGTCTGTACATCAGGGCTGCAAGATTAATCAAATTGAAATGACAATTTGATAGCATGCAATCAGCAAATCGTAAAGGCTGCAGGTTTTGAAGTGCCATCATTTCCTCCACAAACAACCAAATATCCGTTCCTATATTGCATAAAACTGCTAATGCTAACATCTGTACAAACATGTTCTAAAGCACATGTGATTCTTGTATTAGTTTGTCAGCCCATATTTGCAATTTGCAAATCTAATCACAATCTCAGTGCTTGCCCCCCACCCCCCCAATTGTTCACAGCCCTAATATAAGTATGCTGTATATAGCAAGCTTTGAAATGAGTTAGTTAAGTTAGTCCATAACAGACTGTAAAAAGAAGTTATTCTTCCAACTGAACAAGGGCCTCTTTGATATTTCCCATAAAAGAGCAGAGGTCATGGTGTCATTAAAGGACATTTTTTCTGACTTTCTTCTTTGAGGGGCAAGTTTGATTGAAGGCCTTTAATTTGGGCCTAAAATGTGGAGTGTTAGAGGCAGCTGCAGAGGCCAATGGAGTAGGCTGGAGATGCGTGGTGTCCTGCTCTCGGACGTCCCACTCGCTGTATGTGAATATGTCTGCTCCAGTCTGCTGAGAAAACTGGAGCTCAAGCACTTCTGAATACATCATTTTTAGCATTAGGTTCAAATTCACTTTGAGCACAGTCCGTATGTTTTTTGAAGTATTCACATGTTCTTTGCTTAACAGTGAATCTTATTGTGCCCTCCTCATGTGCGTCCTCTGCTATGACAGGCTCAGTGACAGACACGCACCAGCCCTAAGCAGTCCATTACGTCAGTTGCCCAGATCTGGGGTGCCAGCTGTTGATGTCACCCTTGGGTCTTTTTAATTTAGAGATTTCCGTTGGGTGAGATGAGTGAAAGCCGCACGAGCCAAGCCACACTCAGCCACATCAAGGCGCAGTCGGACAGAACTGTCCTGTATGGACAGAACCAGGGCAGAACCAGACTGGGACAATCCTGTGCATTTGGGGCCTCTGCTCTGCTGGGACCTGGCTGCTTGTATTGGGCCCTTGTATTCATGGGTTTCAGCTTCCTGTTATCTGGTGCTATTTTGAGGACGGTTGACCATTCAAAAGATATTATATTCTGTTTTGAATTGTTAATTGCTATGGCAACGGTCCTAACTTTTCATCACTCTAAAACCCATGGATTGGGTCCTTGAATTGAGTCCTTGTATTGGGTGCTTGCATTGCAGTGTGATAAGTGTGATAAGAGTATTGGTGTTGTGAACCTGTCCCGCTCCCCTCCTTGTTCCCGTGACAGCATGTCTGTGACTTGCAAACATGGCTCGTATCCTTTGAGCTCTTAAATGCTGCCTTTCAGCAGCTCTGAATTTCCTCCCTTTCAGAGGGGATCAAATGTTCCTCACACAGACTATCTCTCATTCTTTTAGTCCTCCAGGCTTTGGGTGGGAGCGAACATCGCCCTCCACGTAATTGATTTTGTAGGGTGCCAAAGTTTTTCCTCTTGATATCAACTGTATCAGCTTTTGGAAGGTGACGCCTCAGGAAGAGCAGAGCAACTGTTTCTGATGGTGTGAACACAGCTGTAATCGCTCTCTCTTGAGAAATAGTTTCACATTTTTAATACTTTCTCACTCATTTTAGTTTAATGTTAAGTTTATGAGCGCAAATAAGTACTTATAGTCATTAACTTATAAAGACACATTCATGGGACAATGTGATATAGGTTAACAGTGTTATACCAACAAAGTCATATATTTGCATATATGTATGTATTTGATACATGTGTTACTGTAATCATACTAATGCACTCTTTGTGTGTTCCAGTACCACCCTCTGTCTCTGTGTAACACCAGTGAGGATGAGCGTCCTGACTCCATCTTCATCACCATCGTCAAACTGGAGCACAGGGTGCCGCGCTGCCTGCCTCTGCTCGATAAGGTAAATGTCCCATACTAAAGCCCCATACACAACGCCAGGAAAACCATATAACTGGCCTAGTCTAATTTAAACCAAATTTTCAAAATAGCGCATGTTTCACTGTATTGGTCTGCAATGCTGAAGTGAATGTAAAAATACAGGAGCTTCAGTGTGTTTATTTGCACTGTGGAAAGCAAATCACTTGTGAGCCATGCAGTTCCTAGAATGTGTGAGGATATAATGCTCAATGTAAATGGAATATCTATTCACCAAAAGTATGGTTATATATGCTTAAATGGTATATGGACATAGCTATATGTATGATAGCCATGTTATTAGCAGTTATAGCTACAAAGTTTCAGTGCTAATGCTAAATTACTAGATGCCCCTGAACATGTCAGCCCCCTGATCACACCTACTCGGTTCTTTGATCTGCATGTAGAATGGGACAAGAATGGTCTGAGGTTTTGAGGCAAAAATTATTTGAATTCAGTTGTTTAGTGCACTTGTAGTTTTCTGTGCATGTAAATACAGTGAGTGTGACCTTTGCACCCTGCTCCAGACAGATAAATCGTCCTGCCTGCTGTCATGTCCGGCTCCTCTTCCGCTGCAGGATTTGGCCTTTTAAGAGGAGATGGAAGTATTTGGCAGGTGCTTAACGTTTTGTTCAGTGATCTTTCAGTGCCA
>KN474610.1:0-7500 GCA_000787095.1 Periophthalmodon schlosseri
AATATAACAGAGTGAAAAATGTAAGGGTCTGAATACTTTCGTACCCACTCTATATATATGTTAAGTATATGTTATATATAATCTGTCTAAAGAGATTTAATTTCAAGCGACAGCAGCTCAGCTGGTAGAGTGTTTGTCCACTGATTTGAAGGTTGGTGGTTCAAATCCCACTCCCACAAATGAATACTGCCTTTGTGTCCTTGGGCAAGACACTTAACCCGCCTCGCCCCAGTGTCTGCGTGGTACACACTGGTGTATGAATATGTGTGTGTGTGTGTGTGAATGTGTGAGTGGTGGAAAAGTGCTGTATAAAAACGTGACCATCTGTTTGGTGCTACGGTTCCCCTTTAGAAAAGCCATGTGACCTCATCACGCTCTTGTTGAGCCACGTCAGGTTTGGGAGCACAGATTTGAGATTATGATTTGCCTTTTTAAACGGACTCAAACTCATTTACGTCTCCTCGTTCTTCAGCGTAAGAAAACGTTCACGCCGGTTGCTCAGTGTGGCTGTTTAAAGCAAAGAAACGTCCATCTTTGCTATAAAAGATCTTTTAGCATGTGTTTTACCATCTGTATAATCAACTTAATTATTATCAAAATACAAAAAAACGAAATTAACTGCTGCAGCTCTACAGCAGACCTATGTTCTTATGGAAGACAGGGATGGAATTTAATAAGTTTCCTTCTTCCCACTCCTTTTTGAGTTTAAATAAGATAAAATATGTGAAATGTGCATTAAGTGAACTGGATACATGCGTTCATTAATCTGCTCGAAAATAAATAAATACACAAAATGAAATTACCTGAATAATATTACAGACTAATCTAGAAATTACCTGAGCGTATCCTGAGTGGAGATGGTCACTCACACCATAGTTTGAAAAGCAGCTTAAAAAAGAACATAACAGCTCTATGTGTTTTGGCAAATCACAATCATTACAAAATCCTTCCTGACCTATTGCAAACGATCTTTAATAATGTTCGCGGTCTTTGGAAAACCAGAACTTGGCCCGGTTCACTGGTCCGTCCCGAGTCTACACCAGCCTCCGTTGTGTGGAGGGACCCGGCCTGTGTTTGGACTCACTGGTTTAAGAAGGCGAAGAGGTATCTCATGATGATCAGGGTTTTGCTTGGCAGAGGCTGAAGCACTTTCTTTATGTGGACCGCCCGCTCCTGAAGACTCTCCATGGCTGAAAAAAAAACCAAAACACAAGAGATTTATTTTGTTACTAAATAATCTTACAGTATTTAAAGTCGGTACCTGATTTTTACTGTCTTAAAAACGTGAAAAAACTGAACTGTTACATTTTAAACGGTTTGAAGCTGCCCAAACTCATTCCTCACTTTCCTAACACATAACAATCCTGGTTATTGAAGTTTTTCTGTTAACAGAGATGGAAAGAATAATTTGAAAATGTATTTAGTTACAGAATATGAAATAACTGCATTAAAATGTATTTTTTTGGTAAGTGGTCACATTTTTATACAGCACTTTTCCACCTTCTAGTCACTCAAAGCGCTTTACATCAAGGAACCACTCACCCATTCACACACACATTCACACACCGGTGCACGCAGACACTGGGGGCGAGGCGGGTTAAGTGTCTTGCACAAGGACACAACAACAGCATTCATCAGTGGGAGGTGGAATCGCACCGCCAACCTGCGGGTTAACGGATCTGACGACTCAACCAATGACGTTTATGTCGAGAGCGGGTTTCGAACCGCCAACCTTCGGATCAGTGGGCAAGCGCTCAACCGACTGTGTTCTGAGTACTGTGTTCTGAATACTTGGAATACTTTTACACAGAGTTGCAATGAAATTACAGCGTAAAAACACAACATAGGATTAAAAACAGCTTTCACCACAGGAGCAGTGTTTCATATTTGTCTCACTAATTCTGTGCAGCTTGAAGCCTAAATGTGTGATCAAACACCGTAATTCCGTATTATTTTATTCGAAAAGTAACTGTATTCTGAATATCCCCAAATGAAAAAGTACAGTAGCAGTTACTCAGAATACAGTTACTCAAAAGTAGTATTTAGAAAAAGTATTCTCAGAACATGTATTCAGTTCCTTCCCACAATAATGCTAACAACAACTAGCATGCTACCTGTGCACCAGCCTTAATTCCTGTTTTGCAGAGGAAAAAATGCTTTATAATTAGATGCAAACAGCGCACAGAGGTCTTATTTTGACCCTGAGAGCTGCGTTTACTATACTTCTGTGCTGGGGCGAAACATTTTACTGAAGTACACGAGAAAAATCAGGTACAGCCTTTTTAAATGTCCTGTCTACAGCATGTGCCCCTGCTGGTGACAAAACAGCACTGCAGCGATAATATAACCCGGCTTATGCCCTAATCAGTGCTGTCCCGTGAAGAGGAAACACACAGAGACAGATGGAGCAGAGGAGACGTACAAACGCAGGAGATGAGGTCATGGAAGACTTCCTTTGGGAACAGAGCCGTGTCCAGGCCTCGGAAATACAGCTTCAGAACTCCAGCGATAGAGTCCATGTCGTGGTCGTTTTGGTCTCCGGCCAAAGGATCCTCGCCTTTAACGGGGCAAAAGAAGAAGAGGGAGATATGAAAGAAGTACTCAAAGTCTCAAATGTCATTAGTAGGCACCAAATGTCAGTCAAAGGAACGTTAAAGGCCCATATTACGCCATTTTCTGATCTATGTTATAATGTTGTTTCCTCGTCACAAACACCTGGAGTTGTGTTTCGTTTCATTCGCACATGTTTAACACACAAACCCTGCATATTTACGCTGAGTTCTTCTCTCAAACTGAAAACGCTCTGTTCCACCTTGTGATGTCATGTGGTAATACAGGAAGTGCTCCACTGTGTTTTTAAACTCCACACACCTTCACTAAAATCATTTGTATAATATCAGCCCTAGAATTGCCAATCTCTACTAAAACTAAAGGTAAAAGGAGCTGTTAACTTGAAAACTAACGCTACATGACATCACAAGGTGGAACAGAGCATTTTGAGCTCTGGAGATGTAGACAGACTAATAAAGGATCACTCAAACTTGTAAATGAAACAAAACACGGGTATGTTTTTGATGAGGTAACAGCGTCATAACAGGTTTTGAAGCTCACAATAGTCAATTTTGTGCAATATACGACCTTTAAGTTTACCTAAAATTCTAAAACTACTAACAGCACTTGTAATATGGCTCAGACACATCTAAAAGTTCAAACTACTACACATACTACTATATTTAACATTTTATCATTTGATGCTAGATAAGTAAAAAACAAACAAAAAAGCGATTTCCAAATACATTTTCTAGGTGCTGGTGTAACAGATTTTCAAACCATGAAAGGAGTATTCTAAAAGTTCAAACTACTACACATACTACTATATTTAACATTTGAAATGATGCTAGATAAGTAAAAAAAAACAAACAAAAAAGCGATTTCCAAATACATTTTCTAGGTGCTGGTGTAACAGATTTTCAAACCATGAAAGGAGTATGAAAGTATAAACTGCTGCACTCAAAAACCTGTTGGCACATCGCAAGTATTCACATTTTTAGAGCACGTAACCGAAGGGACCTTTCAGCATCGCCCTCTGGTGGTCAGTAGGGAAATACAACTAGTCCTGCAATGTGCAACAACACCTTTTTTCTTGCGGTTTTAAAGGTCCTATATTACGCAAAATTGACTCTTCTGAGCTTTAAGTCGTGTTATAATGTTGTTACCTCCCCCAAAACACATCCATAGTTGTGTTTTGTCTCATTCACACATGTTTGAGTAACACTTTATTAGTCTGTCTACATCTCCAAAGCTCAAAATGCTCCGTTCCACCTTGTGATGTCATGAAGTGATAGTTTTCAAGTTAATGGCTACATTTTAGCTTCAGTTCAGTAAAGATTGGCAATTTTAGGACTGAAATCATCCCAATTATTCTCGCGAAGGCGCGTGGAGTTTAAAAACACACTTACAGACGCACTTCCTGCATTACCACATGACATCACAAGGTGGAACAGAGTGTTTTCCGTTTGAGAGAAGAACTCAGGCTAAATATGCGGGTTATGTGTCTAAAACAAGTGAATGAAACAAAAACACAACTTAGAGATGTTTGCGATGAGGAAACAACATTATAACATAGATCAGAAATAACACAACATGGGCTCTTTAATCATGTGCAGTTGTTTTGTGTCATTCGCACATGTTTGAGGAATCTGTGTTTTCTACCCAGACATAAGGCCTAAATCATAAGCGCTAGGGCCTTTAACACAGAATATAAGATCGTAGATATGAGCGCGTGAGGTTGGCGTCCTTCGTACCTCTCTCAAAGGCGTTCTTGATGTCGTTGACCTCCACCTGGGACCCAGAAACTCTGAAAATACCTTCGTGCTGCAAACCTACAAACCACAAACAGACGGTACGGGTGTTACCGGGACATGTGCGGTTCACGTTACAGGTTTAAAAGTTGTTTACTCTCCCCCCGGAAACATTTAAGACGAGACGACAATGAACCAATCAGACACAGGAAACCAGAGCCGTGCGATCCTCCTCACCGTGACGACTGATGAAACGGATGCAGCTCTCCACCATCAGAGGAATGGCCTCTCCAGAGTCCTGATAACAAAAACAGAAAAACAGGTATTAGTTAAATCTTAAGTAAGCCTCTGGTTACATTTCATAACTCAGTTTGTCGACTTATGAATCCCGGTTGGTGCGTAGGTGCGTTGGTTTATTCTTGGTTTAGTTTTGGAATAGTTCTGATTTAGGCTTTTTTAATGTAGGTTTTAGTCATTTTTGTATCTCAACACTTCAATAGTTCAAAAATGTATTTATTAATTTTATCAAAAACGTATTTTAAAGCAATTTTACCTGTTTTAAAATAGTAAAATCGAAAATAGAGTTTGCCCTGGGGATAACATAAAACATAAAATCCCAGATGCAACCAGGACTAGAACAAGATCAAATCCGTTCTAAACTTAATTCTAGACTGTGTAAAGAAGTGGACTAAGTGAGTGTGACGTCGCCCGCAGCGTTCAGCTCCAGCCAAACGAAGCTCATCGAGGCCGGAGCAGTTAAAGGGGCCAATTTGGAGCCGAGTTCCATATTTGGAATTCCGACAACAGGTATCATAGCAACCAAAGAGCCAATCTGGAGCGAGGCTGTTGAAGGTAACGCCCCTCCCCATCTGCACCGCTGGTTTAGCAGGGAGCGGGCGCTTAGCAACGCTGTCAATCAAATCTGTTGCTAACGCTAGCGGGAGCGACCTCGGGGAAAGAAGCGTGTTCGTATCTTGATTTACGGACACAATAGTTAAATAAAAACGGGGGGAGCGCCTCGGGGAAAGAAGCGTGTTCGTATCTTGATTTACGGACACAATAGTTAAATAAAAACACCACGATCACGCATCGCGGATTCATGTGAACATTTTAAGACCAAATTGAGCCTGACAGCTGCAGTTACGGAGAGAAGGGCGACAGTTTTTCAATAGAAAGTGAATTGGAGCCAGAGTCAATGTAGCCGGAAGTGCGCCCATGATCACTTCAGTCTAATTTGGGTCTAAACCACAACTAAATGCTACTTAAATGGATATAAACTTTTCTAAATTAGAAAAAAACAAAACAAAATTAATACAAAAATCAAACCTTAACGGGGGGGTACTAAAATTTCAGTTTCATTTGTCGTAATATTACATTTGATGATACAATCTCAATCCAATTATTCCATGACAACGCTACAATTTTGCTGCTTGTTTAGAGAAAATAAACTTGTTTATTCAATATCTTTGGCATATTCACTGGTTTGTTTATTAAAGGACCTATATTACACCAAATTGACTCTTGTGAGCTTAAAGCTCACAAGAAGTTATAATGTTGTTAACTCCTCAGAAACAGACCTGGAGTTGTGTTTTGTTTCATTCACACATGTTTGAGTAACACTTTATTATTAGTCTGTCCACATCTCCAAACACATAGTGGTAGTTTTGAAGTTAACAGCTACATTTACCTTTTGTTTAGTTGAGATTGGCAATTCTAGAACTGAAATCATCCAAATGGTTCTAGTGAAGGTGTGTGGAGTTTAAAAATACAGTGGAGCACTTCCTGTATTACTGCATGACATCACGAGGTGGAACAGAGCGTTTTCTGTTTGAGAGAAGAACTCAGCCTAAATATGCAGGGTCTGTGTGTTAAACATGTGTGAATGAAACAAAACACAACTCCAGGTCTGTTTGTGACGAGGGAAAAAAATTATTACATAGATCAGAAAATAGTGTAATATGGACCTTTAAAATTAGCTTTTTTTTTTTGTTTTCTTAAATATTAAGTTTCTGCAGGTAGTGGTCCAACGAAGGAATACTATTGTTAAAATGTATTTGGTCCTTAAGAAATAGCGAAAAAACAGTGATCACTGAATATCCTGGGCGACATAGAGACTATCGCATTAAAACTGTGACATTACCGTGAGCCGCGTGTCAAAATGTGAGCGGCTTAATGTGAAACCGACTTGTAAATATAAAAACGACGACTGAATTATAAATCCGTGACATTAATTACCGTATAACACGTCGGTACGGTTTCCACACTCGGACTCGCAGGGACGGGGCGCACACAGCAGCACACGGGGGGAACGCGCTGTTGCTATGAGACCGTTTCCTCTTTGTTTGTTGGGTTTTAGCCGTAACTGAATCAAAGGGAACATTTCAGCGCGAGCGACGGATAACACGGGCCCGTAATGTAATATGAATGAGATAGTGACCTAGATAGTAATGATTAATATGAATAAACCTCGATATAAAATAACTAACCTTTGACAGACACTAAACTAAACACCCACCAGAGGGAGACAGGAAATGGTGAACTGTCAGTTAAAGGGACGGCACGGAACTTTCTGGAGAATGTTCCCACGGAAATAGAAAGTTAAAACCATATTTCGGAACGTTCTCCGCGGCGATAGGTGCGTCTCATGCCGTACTGTGGAAGATTATATTTCCATGGAAACAAGCAGACAAGGTAAGAGTCGGGTTTGTGGATATGCAAGCCCCGCCCACAGCAAGGACGCACGATTTTCAGTGTAATAAACACAAACAAAAATGAAAATAAATTAAAAAAAAATATATATATTTTGGCTGAAAAATTCCGTACTGTGGCTTTAAGAGATGGCTAGATATATGCAAATAAATGATAACATAAATTTAGTCAGAGATTGAAAATTAAACAAAAATTCATTTTTATTTCATTCCTTTATGTGTTTATTCCTAGTAGATTAAGTAACTATGCATGTGTCCAGTGCACTTAATGTACGTTTCACATATTTTTGTATTTATTTATTCATTTTTAAGCTCGAAAAGGAGTGGGAAGACGAAATATAAACTTGTATTTGCACCGTTGTCAAGGTTACAATTACAGGTTGGTACATCATTAAGGAGTTTAGTCCTGGTTTAGTCCTGGTTGAGATTTGGAACAGCACTGGGTTAGTCCTGGTTTAGTCCTGGTTGAGATTTGGAACAGCACTGGGTTA